>CAEGAF010019254.1:0-24070 GCA_903067075.1 Micropoecilia bifurca | reverse complement strand
ATCAGTCTGTTAAAGATAGTATTATTGATAGCAGTTCAATTTGCACAATGCCTGTTTTGTTTAGTTTTCTTGGAAAAGTTTTTAAAAACAAGTTTTTGTCTAAATTAAGGTGAATTCATGGTTCCTTTTTCTACATAATGTAACAGTAGTGTTTATGATAAAAAATAAATAATTAATAATTATGTGATCGGTATCGGGGATCGGAATCGGCGATCAGCCCTCAGGGGTGATCGGTATCGGGAGAAAAAAACCTGATCGGCACATCCTTAGAAGAAAGTGAATAAAAAGGAATCAAAGTATAAAGTTAATATCTTCAAATGTTCAGATCAGGTAATAAGGTATCGAGAATGTGTTCACAAGAACTGAAGTAGTATTTATAAAATCCTCGTTTGATTCTCATATTCTCCATCCTATGGGAACACTGCCTATTCTGTTCAAGAACCCAAAATAAATGAAATATCAAATTTGTCAGCAAACACAAAGAGGAAAAATGCCAGTAGTGTTAGCAGCAAACGACTTTTGTGTCGTCAACCAGTGGCTCTGCTGCATGGCCCTCTTTGTGGGATCTCATGTGAAATGTAAAACCAGCCTTCTGATATAAAGCCATCTAGAAGTCAAGCTTAAAGAGATAATCCTCGTTTTATGAGGTGGGATTCTGGTAAAAAGGCGTTAAGCAGTTCATATCTTACCTGCAGTGGATAACTCTCGACGTCTTTAGTAAAGAATTAATCCAGATTTGTTGTGACTGGAAACCAAGATTAACAGCAGGTCAGAAGGGGCCAAGACCAAAATTGACTCCTATCATCTTATAAGAACTGCAGACTCAGAATCAATCAATGTGGTGGTTCTTAACATAAAAATACAGGGTTTTTTTTATGTTAAGTCTTGTTTGCATTGTGCTTTAATAATTAAAAAAGTAAATTGTTTACATAGAAACTGCAGTTAGTGTACAATGCAGAGCACCAGTCACCTTCCTGTGTGAGACGTACGGACAACAGAACAGGCAAAACATTTCTAGAGTAATAAAAAATGGTGGTTATCTAAAGGCAGGTACAATAGTAACTTGTAACATTTTGACAATTTCATTTCAGCTCAACATGCAATGGAAAAAGTTATTTAAATTTATTTTACAAGCTTCAAGTTGTAAAAATGCATAAACTTTGTATCAGCCCATTTTAATTTGATTTATGGTCAAAACATACAGCTTATTCATCATCATCATCAGTTCTCTTTAAATATTTCAAAACAGACAATAACGGTGCTGTAAAGCATCACACAACTTTAAAGGCAAGGCAACTTTTTTTTCTTAAAGTCTGAAATATGAAATTATTGCTGCATAAACAGCTGCAGGTGGTGGTCATATTTTTACGCATTGTCCATCCTCAAAGTAACTTCATAAAAGTCACCATGACATTGAAATAATCTCATTAAAAGGCTGTTATCAGCTGTTATCGCCTCTGTAGATACATGTAATCAGTGCCCTTCTCAACCACCTTATTAGCTCATAATCATCACTGATTACTACAGCCAGGGAGTTCATATCAACAAGCTGAAGCACTAAAGAAGTTAGCAAACTTTCACCCAGTAGGCCGTTTATATCTCCAAAAAGTCCAACTATTTCAGATTTTACCACTTTCTCTGAGGTTCAAGCATTTAGAGCTGTCATTTAACTAAACTTTGAGGTAATAGTGCCTTTCTGTTCTTTAAAAGGAAAAAAAAATCTTAAAAGTATTCAAACATTATAAATGTATGTGTTCAAGATAAAATACATTATAATGAGTTTGTATGGTATAGCTACATATTCTCTTACCATCAAAGAACATTTACTGTTTTTTGGGGGGGGGGTTGGAAAGTCAACTTGCAAAACAGAAGAAAAAATTTGATTCTGTGTAGACAAAAGTATATGTTTTTTCAAAATGCGTTGCAAAATTGAGCGTCATCATCACAGTTAGCCAGACATGAAGCCCAAAATGGTTTCTGGCTGCTTTGCTACCACAACTTGCTATTGTTGTAACCATGAACTTCGCTGTCCAACGTAAAATCCCTAAGAGACTCTCGCCATTAGTTATTAACAGACGAATTGAAAGATGTGAAACACTCCAGTCTGGTTTGAAAACAGACAGAAACGACTCTTAAAAAAGAGAAAACAAGAACTTTGCAGGTTCTGGTTACATCACAGTGGTTGACTTTTATAGTTAAGAGCTAGCACAAGGAGAGCAAAAGTCAATACTTGCGCTGCAAGAACTGCACACCACCTATTTTTATTACTAATTTACTCTCTTATAGAGTATATATTGACTTTAAAATAAAGGTGAACTTTAAAGTTAGTTAATTTTGTTTGAAAACAGTCGAGCAGTTTTAGCTAACAAGAGCTAACAATGACACGGTTAGCTTACCTGGCCTTCAAAAAACACTCCTGGAAACGGCGTATCATCTGTTGTCCCAAACCGCTTCACCTAGTGTTCATTTTGAAATGAGTTATATTTCTAAAACAAATAAAAACAAAATTCTTCAAATCTGTTTTCTGTATTCGTTCCGAAGTCATATTCCGTGTTTCTGCGCCAAACACAAACTCCGCAGGTGAAGCTCATCACGCGGTGCATTTACTGCTTCAGGAAATTTGAGCTCCGTTGGAACATACGTTGCATCTCAACCTATCCGAAATTTGAGGATTTATTTTTTATCTTTGCACTTAACAATACGGATGTCTTATTAACTAGGCTTCTTGTTTCCAGTCAGTCAGTGGAGTAAAACATAAGTAAGTGATCATAAAAACGTTTTAAGGCACAATATAAACAGAAACGTCTGACTGAAGAAACAAAACATCAATCAGTCATTAGTCCTTTTAAGAAAAAAAAAACGTTATACTGATAATAGAAAAAAGGAAACAACAAATAATCAACAACAGCAAATAAAATAAAATAAAAACAGGCTTACTAAATACATTTTTTAATCAGTTTTGTATTTATTTGTATGTATTATTGTTCCTCTTTACAATAGTTATTTCTTCATGGAGGTCCGGTAAGAAGTAGGCTGATAATGACAAGCCTGGACATCAACATGTAGGTCAAATTGCATTTCAAATAACTTTCAGTAGCTCCTCTAGACTCTCTCACCTGAGTTGTTGATCGCTGTAGCTCCTCCAGAGTATCCACAGACCAACCAGTTGCTTCTGAAAGCAACTGGTTAAACTTGAACTTATATAGACAAAACATGAAATACTAAACAATAAAGAAATGAATACTTTTCCCAGGCGGAGAGCCAGTCTGTGAATATTTTGTTGCTCAAAACAGAACCATGAGAGCCATCAAGCTTAATCTGTTATGTTTCTGATTTTGTGAGTTTGTGTTCCCCTCTCCTCCAGGACATAACTCCACAAACCCGTCAGTATATCCTGCAGATACAATTGTATTATTTTTTGAAGAAGCGGGGAATGTACCCCAGAGGAGGGTGACGAATTGGGTTGTTACAGATCATCACTTTGCTGCATTAATCACCACTGAATGGGATTACAGTCAGCCGCCTTGCTTCCACCGTGATCAACGAGCGGCGGCAGCATGGCGTGTGAATCATCTTATTCTCTATCGATTTCCCCAGCAGCTGTGATGCAGCCTGCCTCCCCCCCCCCCCAGCAGGAAGGTCAGGAAGTGGGGTCAGCTGCCCCTGGACCCGGCACAGATTTAGAGCCGTGATTAAAATGAAACTTCGGGGAGGAGGCTGAGGGTTATGGGGATCCAGTGTGGAGTCGCAGGGGACCGATTCTTTTCCACAAGGCTCTTCTTGCGGTGTTGTGCTCAAGGAAAACTTTCAACACAGAGTAAAGAAATGAAAATGCACACTTCATGTATCTCCAACGCACTAATAAGACAGATTTTCATCCTAATGTGATGCTTTTTGAAAATGTATTTCCTCACATGGTGCTACTCAGGGCTTTTAGTCGCTTCTTCGTGTCACTTTTAGACATGCAACACAGAAAAAGGAGGGGAAAAAAAGAAAAGCACATTCTCTCATTCTGTGAAAGACAAATTAGATGTTGGGCTTTCCCTGAAACCACCATGTTGGCAGCGTCCCTGTCATCCAATTTGGTGATATCCCTGCCTAAAAGAGCATTTTCTCTCCGAGCACAAACTTGTCGGGAAGATTTATGTCTCACTAACTCTGAAATTCCAATCTCAGCCCGTTAGTTATCCCCAGCTTTAGTTTAGTTGGCAGAGTGACTGACAGCTGGCTGATTGGGAAGCTGTGGATTTCTGTGCCCTCAAGTCAGATTCTGTGGGGATTCGACCAATTACCGCTCAAGGGCATCAAGACAAGGCGCCGGAGTGTTGATGCCGGTGCATGTTGTACTCCAACCCCTAATGGTGTCCGTGTGAGCCAGAGGGTACAGTAGGACGCAGAGGAGCAGATATTACGGCAACACAACGAAGCTTGGCAGGTTATGTCTCTCGTAATTGGGTGAGAAAGACGATCACTATCAGGCCGCAGAAACAAAAGTGGGGGGAGCGAAGGGTGAATCACAAGTTTGATGAATAAATTCAGCCAGCTAATGCATTCAACCATTGTTCTTTTATTAAAAAAGAAGAAAAACTCTAATGTAATAATTCCTTTCTTCCTGTTTCCTGCCTACTTCCTTTCTTCCTTGTGTCTTTCCTTGCCTCCTGTTTTGAAATGCACCTTTGCCACAAACAAAAACACCCGGAGTTTGTCATTCTGGAGGGTTTTAAGCATCATTAACAAGGACAGGCAGCTACATTGTCAGAAATATGTTATAAATCAACGTTTTGCAGTGGAACTGGTCCAAATACAATAGAAAAAACAACTTGAAAGGACTTGGACAAGTACAAAGAAAAAAATGTTCAATCTAATATGGAGAGTTTTCTTAAAGTGTTGTTTTACAAAAAAATTAAAATTCCCAATAAATTATCTATAGTTTTATTTTTCCTTGGCATTTTTTGTGTGTCAAATAACAGAGTGATTCCTGAAGCCTGAAGGCTCACAGGGTAAGAGGTAGATCATAAGATAAACAAACCCAGTGTGCGCCGCTTGTTTTTGTCCGTCAGGTTTCCCCACCAGAGCAGTGGTGGGCTTTATTTGAAGCCTTTCTCCCCAAAACCAATAAACAGACTCTGAGATCAGCCGAGTTGCCCCTTTGAAGCGCCGGGTTTGTGTCTCGGCTTCAGATCTCTGACTGCAACAAAAACCAAAGCAAAAACGAGCTCGTTTTGATACGATACAAAAATGACAAACCCCCGAAATTATCCTCAACAATATTAGTTACTTTAGGAAGACACAGAACATAAAAAAACCAAAGAATTTTCCTCTTTCTTATTTTTACCATTACATAATGAAATGATGAAATTAAATATCATTTCAATGAATGTGGCATGAATGGTTCCTCTGAGAGCTGTAAATTTAGAAACAGTCGGCTGTAGAGCCATTCTGTATGGTGTTAAAGGTAACCCAGCATGAGAGCTTTGTAGATATTAACTGGTGACGCAGGTTGCACTGCATCACCCCTTAATATAACAAGACATACGCATCAAAGAGTCGGATTCAAGAATGTCATTGGATTATTGAAGATTCAACAAAATAAATTACAACATTCACTTCATTTGCTCCGGATGTCTTGAATCGACTCCCTGAAAACACCAACATGAGCAGAAACTATACGCCGCTCTGTGTTTGGTCAAGTTAAATATTGAAGCTTGTGGCTGCAGTGTAACACGATGCAAAAAAAACCCAATATGAATGGGTGTGAATGCATTCTGTACCAGGGAAGCTGTGGGGTGGTGTTGAGTGGCCTGTTATAAAATGTGTGTGTGTGTGTGTGTGTGTGTGTGTGTGAGGGAGTTTCTGAAGATGGCACACAGACGCAGAGCAGAAACCGACTTGTAAATGATGTCTTTCATCTCTCGACTTCAGATGTGGCTGTCATCCACTTCCATTATAAAGTGGGATGAAGTGGCAGGAGGGCGAGAACAAAGGAAGCTGTGAAACACGCGCGAACACACTCAAGAGACACACACACACACACACACACACACACACACCTTGATGACCAGGGTTTGGACAGGTCACAATTACAGGAGGGATCACTCTTCTTGAACTTTCTTTGCGAGATAGAAGGACGGATTTTTCCCGCGTGGAAGGCGAGCGAGCTGCTCCCTCGACAAGCAACGCCGTGGCGCCCTGGAGGAAGCCACTTAAACCTCAGCCTGCTCCAGTGGAGCCGCTCAGTGGCCAACGGCAGCAGACTGTGGCCGCACTGAGCGAATGTCTGCAAGAATTTAAAGCAGGAGGCTGAAAAAGCAGCAGCAGAGAAAAAAAAAACCCTTCTGGGATATTTCAAAAGAAACTCCCAATGCAGGCATCGCCCAGAGGAAAGGCAGTTCAGTCAAGATGGAAAATAAAAGCCCCTTTGGGAAATCCAATTTTGAAAAAAAAAAAAAAAAAAAAGGAAGGATTTTCTTATATCAGCTGAAGAGGCAGGGTTAGGGCTGATTTGGGTGTAAAGCCTTCTCGTCTCCTAAGAATAAGTTCTTATGTTTCCAGTTTTGTCTCAGGCTGTAAGAGAACAGCTTTTCACTATCATACCCGCCTGAGTAAGCACACATTTTTAGTTTTTTTGTGGATTGGGTACATTTTCTTCATTTTCCAGAAAAACAGAAAACAAAAGCCTCCTTTTTCCCCTTACATATTGAAGATAATTATTGCATTTTTTGAAGAAATATATTAAGAGAGAACATTTGCCAGTGGCAGCCAGTGTGGAACAGTAATCTGCCCAATTACCCAAAAACCTGGAAGAAACGCTCAACACTTTCACTGTTATCTTTCTTTGCAGAGGCTTAGTCTACAACCTCTGTCGCTGTCTCACTATAAAAACAAGATTTTATGAGGTCTAGCAAAAACATAATGTTTTAATGGACAACCACAGAGAGTTATTGATAGTAAGCTCCTGGTAGGAGTTTACTATGAATTTATGTGAGCACATTCACTGGCATTTCGGAAAAATGGACCACGATAATGTCAGTGGCAGGTGTAAAAATGCATTTTTTCTGGTTGCTTGTTTTGCTTTTGTTTTACCAAAACCCATTTGCTAAGTCATTCTTATCTAAGGCAACAACAAAAAAGAACAAAACCCGGGAAAAAAAATGCTTTACAGCAGAATTTCGTATAGCTTCAGGGCAGAATGGTTAAATAAGTTTAACAGGCGTTTGCTTAAGGATAGAGACAGGGAAGAAGGGGGGAGTGGGTGGTGAGGTATTCACCGGCAAAACTGATCTTAATGAGAACTGCATGCAGAAGTGGATAAGCAGCACTCTTCACCTTACGTACCAAGACCTTGGCTGCTGAGACGGCTTCATTAAGCCCACCAGACTATGGACTGTCACTCCTGCGAACGGCCAGAGCAGCTAAAGGAACGGGAAACAACAACACAGTAATAACGTTGACATTTACAATAGGCGTCGGGTATCATATCCAATTTCTCCCTGCACACCCTTAATTCCTTTTTAATTGCTTTTCCGCGTTGGTTCCGGGATAAGGCCGTCTCTCTTCATTTATGAAAATGGAGAGATGGGGATTGTGTAAGGGTATATGTGTGTGTATGTGTGTGTGCAATGGACAGCTGATGGTGTGCTGGGGGTGGCGGTGTTGGACGTATCGGAGGTATCAAATGCTGAGGCGGCTGCGTTGCCAAGCACGGCTCTGGTAATTGTCAGAAGTCTCAAACAAATCAAATACTTTGAAAAAGCTTTGATTAAAACTACAAATCTGGCTTTATTTGATGAAGTGACGGAAGACTTAAATGATTAGAATACAGGCTGCATGATTAATTGTCTAGCTGCATGCTGCTAAATGAATATTAATTCCTGAAGCTCGTCCGCAAAGGGTAAATCACGGCGCTAAAGAGAACAAGGACACACAATACTTCTTTTTTTTTTTAGATTCTCCGTACTGAAGGAGACTGGGTGGAATATATTGTAACATATGCATATAATTATAACAAACAAATCAATCAGGGAATTTAAAGTGTCTGAAACTTTAAATTCCCTGACAACTTTTTAAATAACTTTCTAAAATATGTTTGTTTTTTTTCTTCCGTGGGTTTGGAATAATGGAGCAGCTTTAAGGTCAAGTTGCGGAAAGCTTACATAGGATGTTTGCTCTTGAACACAATAGTTCAGAGTATTGACATGAAGAGTTAATATTGCCATCTTGACGTGCACATTTTTTGAGGCATACTATGCCTGTTAGAAGAGGATAAAATGCAAAAAAGAGCAAAAAAGTTTAACAGAAAACTTATGCAACATCAGCAGAACATGCAAGGAACCTGTAAGCAATGTAAACCAGTGAGCTTATATACTTATGTAGGATCCAGGTGAGCTTAATCAGGGGAACGTGGAGCAGCTGCGGAGGAGCTCCAAACTGGAAGGCCAGGTTAAGATGAATAACGGATACAAAGAAAACTAAAAACCAAGGGAGGAATATTCAAACACTGATGGAAGAGAAAACACACAGAGAACATAGCGCAACAAATAACTAAAACACAAATGAATGAGCCGATACGGAGGGACAACAACAAACAGGAGGGAATGAACCGAGTACGGCAAGACCTTACGAATATAAATAAAATAATAAATGATCAGAAAACAAACACAAATGAAAACTAATAGCTCAACTGCAAGGATCACGACATATTAGGGGATGTACGCGCTGTGCATTCAGAAGCACAGCCCACTGCACCACATAACTTGGCAACCCTGGAGTTACTTTTATCTAGCAGAGTGTGTGGTGGTTAATCAAAGCCCATAATTTCCATAATTCATGGATGCCCATCTGTTTGCCACCTACTCCTATGCCCAGTGCAGCATAAACAAACTCAGGAGAGGGGCCAGGGGGCTATTTAATGACAGCATCCGCCATGGCTCACACACTCACACACAGCAGAGGTAGCATCCACCACACACACACACACACACACACGCACCCACATACAGTGAAGTCTAATACATCTTCTCGGGTGAACCATAATTCATTTTAAAACTAATTATTTAATCTTTCTCTGGTGCGATATTTGCTCCACAACTTACACACAGTGGTGAAGTGATTAGGTTTAGTAAGTGTGAGGTGAGGCTTTGTTGTGTTGTGCCTTTAAAAAAAGCCTCATATGAAATCTCAGATCTTCAATTTACTGTGATGTTACTGTAAATGCGTCTCTCTGCTTCACATGTGCCATTTCCTGACGTTAAAGGATAGGATGATGCACATTACGTGAAAAATCACAACTGTTGACTTAATCTCAATTTGTAATGCATTATGTGGGATGCTGATTCATTGCGTGTTGTTTTCGTTGCTTTTATTCCAGCCGTATTGAAAAATATGTGAATACTCATTTAAAAGAGGATGGATTGTCAAATTAAAAGTACCTTTTTATTTTATTGAGCCTTCATTTATGTAATAAGTTCTGTTTTTACTTATTGATAAAGTTCCTAAAATAAATTGGTGCCAACAGTTTTAATATTCCACACTATTTGCTAAACTTGCAGATAAGTTTTGAAGACGAGGACGGGAACTCTGCTGAGACAAACAGGAGAGAGATGTTTGCACGTAAGATGAGGTTTACACGGGAAAAAAAAGTAGATGCTTGTGCGAATAATTCCTGCCAGGTGTAAAAGATTTGCCTGGGTAAAGTTTCAAAGAAATCCTGAAAAGTGAGACAGGGGGGAAGCAGATACATACTGAAGATCACAAACAGGCTGGGAGCTACCTAGCTTCAAGTTAGCCGCTGCTAGCAAGAAGCTGCTGGAGGCCTGCTTGTGATGTTTACTTCTATGTGGATTAAGGACAAAAACATCCTCAAGAAGGCCTTTCTTCTGAAATTTAAGAAGCTCTAAACATGCTACATTTAACACTTGGAGCTGTTTAGTCATTTGAAGTATTTCCACCTGCTTTCATTGCCTTCTGCTCAGCCGCACAGCTTCAGAGTCAGACTTTCATTGAATTGGTGATCAAAGAACCTGGAGTTCAGAACTGTAATATAGACGCCGTGTTAATTTCTTCTTAAAATTGTAATGCTAACCACAGGAGCTTTTACCACAGAAGGCATTGTGAGTACATATTTTAAGACACTGGCATTAATTCAAATAAATTCAATGTAACATCCAACATTTCTTCTCGCTGAAGAAATGTCTGACAATATGTTTGATTCAAAGTCAAAAGACTCTGACTTTTTATCAGCACAGAGCCAAATATCAAATGTAATTTTAACATTTTTAAGCATACAAACTAAAATGACTAATTTTATTAATATAAACCTTAAGAACAGTGGCCTTTTCATCCCTGCTATATTAACGCTATGAAGCTAAAGCAAATGGAGGGAAGTCGAACATGTTCAAAACCATGATGCTCATTAATTTTAAGCCGTAGAGACTCTTTGTAAAGCCACAAAATTGCATGAGTTTGAGGAGTATTTTGTGATGCAGATCACAAATTAGTCAACTTATCGATTGGATTTGGAACAGAGGCAAGTGTGGTCAAAGAAAATCTGAAGTTCACATAGAATCTTCAAGTATCATCTGGTGTTAGAGGGTCACAGATGTAATCAGAGCCCCTGTGACCTGATGGCTAGGCTCGATTTAAAGTATTAAAGCTGGAATACACAGGGGAGATACAGAGACAAATGACTTTTTACACCAAAAATACTGAAGTTCTTTAAACTTTGCAAAGTACCACAAGTGTCACTTAAACTTGAAATGAATCTGAAATTGGATCTTTTTCCTCCAAAACTTTTTTTTGTTCTCGCAATCATAGCGATGGCTCGCTGTTTTCCACTCCACGCCCCTCTACCCCACCGCCGCAGAGCAAGATGCCATTTTGACAGCTGCTGGACATCTGAGGCTCAGGTAAAGAGGATGCTGTGGCTCTGCTTCCTGCGCTTCAGAAACGTATTAAAAATTAAGCTGTTTTCAGGCCTGTCAGATTCAGAAACGGTCATTCTTGCTTCTTTTTTTTTTTTTATCTGATCTATTTTTGATGCACGGAGTCGTGCTTTTCTCCGGAATAGAGCTGAGAACAGCAGGAAACGAGCGGAGACCTTGTCTTCTACAAGTAAATCAATTTCCACCAAGATTAGATGGAGTCTCTATTTTTAATTGGGTGTAAATCATGGGACAGCGGCCCACACAGATTGTAATCTGCCTCATTTTTCCTGTAACTCCATTATTACTGAGGCAGTACGGCCAACTGCCCCAGGGCCCCGGATCCGATGGGACCCCTGTAAGCCCAGGGTTCACACCATGTCAGCTGGGTTTGGCTAATTGTCTGATAACTAAATCCCTTCCTCTGGCCAAAACAGCAGTTGTCCACCAAAGATACATTGGCGTCGCGAAACCTTATTTTCTCACATTGAAGCTTCAAATAGAATCACAGCTTTTATTTTTCTATTGTATTTTGATTATAAACATACTTTAGTCTTCATTTGTTTGTCTCCTACAATGGAAAATTCACAAGTTTTATGTCAACTCGCTGGCTTGCCAAGGAATAGGCATCGACTCTTAAGGTCTGCGTCACATAGTAAATCACCAAAACCTTCATTTCATCTCTACACTGATGAAATCTGCAGGCAATAGTTGTAATTTTATGTAAAAGAGATAAAAAATGTGATGAGATAAGAGGAGAAAAAAGGCTTTTTTTAACCAATAGCAATGTCACAGAAACCACTCTTATCTTCCAAGATATCATTTGTTTCGTAATATTTCATACATCTGTTTATTGACAGAGGAAAACCGTTGGAGTCCTTATTATATAGACAACCTGTACATGGCAAATCATACTTTACTTACTGGTTTTTATTAATGTTTTGGGCTGTTCTCAACCTAGTTTTAGCAGTTTCTGCAGCTGCATCCAGTGATTATCCAATAGGAGGATGGAACCATTTTGGTTTGCTAAATCCAGGTAAACAGTGTATAGTCAGTAACTGAGGTTAAAACCATAAAAATAGCTGAAACTCAAATAGGCTTCATTTTCTGAAACAACAGCACCGTTAAACCAGGAAATATGGCTAAAAGCCATAAATAGGTAAAGTTAAGACAGTCTTTAAAAACTGATTTTACATGAAAAACACATGAAGCAATCAGGCAAGAAGCAGGGAGTTCAGAACCACGCAGCAGTTTATTGATTTTTGATCATTTTGAGTACTTCTTTTTTTTGTACATAACTCTTTTTGTTTTTTAAAGATGCATAACTCGACCATAAAAGGAAAATTGGGGAATCTCTGGGATATAGAAAAATATAACAGGTAGAGGATACAAAAGAGTTACGGGGTGTTAAATAGCGGATCAATTTAACATTTTGAACAATCTGCTGGATGTTTCAAGAACAGGACTGCACCACAGACCCCACATTTAAACCCTAACGCCCCGATCAAGCTGTTCATGTAAACATCGACGCATCTGTCATCACACATCAGGTACAACGCGTGCAAACCTCCGGAACCCCGAAACACTCTTCCTCTAAATCTTCTCCGCTGCACAATAATCACTCGTATCATGTCGGCGAAGCGACGCGACAACCAACTCGTCAAACTCTTGAAGTCCCCACGAGAGCAAACATTCGATTTAACTTGTCAAATGAACCGAGACGTTGTGAAAAGCATTTATCCGTAATTACTTTGCGTCCGTTCTCGTCTGGCTGACTCTGTTGCCTTGAAATATCCCTGGGCCACGGCGTTTCTCAAATAGCTTTCAAGACCTCGTGATGGCTGTTTCCATAATGGCTCCATCATCTCATTTGCGGGCTGCACTCTTGCTGCGAAGCGCCTCGGATGGCACAACAGAAGCCAATTATTGGCGACGTCTTTAAGCTTGAATCGGAAGGAGGTGGGAAGAATATATATATATATATATATATATATATATATATATATATATATATATACACACATCCACGCGACAATGGTTGACTTTGTTATGTTTCAATGCAACACAAATCTCCTTTTCCATTCAGAAGCGTTATTGTTGTCAAATGGAAACAAAAAAAAGCAGGAAAATAATGAGGAGATTTTGCCATTTTTCTGCTGAGCCGATCCTTTGTTAAAAATCAATGCTTGGTAGCGATTAATTGGGAGTCCAAATACAACCCCCCCACCCCACACACACACACACATTAGCATTCACACACAATCTATTGCCTGGCACTCTGCATACAAGACTTCAGTCCACTGTAAAAATAGCCTGACGTTGTACGTCGACATTATTCTTTTTTTTTCTCACGCCATTATTTGAAACTTTTCTTTCGTTGCAGTCTCCAGCTGAGACATTTGCAGCGACACGAACAATCACTTTCAGTCGCTGAACAATTACAGAAAGGTTCAGCTAAAGTGGGGACGTGAATGTCTTCGGCTTCCAAAACAAGCGAAAAGGTGGACCTCTCTGCGCCGTTACACATTCACAGCACAAGTGTGAGGGTCTTTACAAAAGGTTCATGTTGGATTTCCAGCTTGTCAAATGGAGTAATTGGAGAAAAAGAAAGAAAGAAAGAAAGGAAGGAAGAAAGAAAGAAGAAAGCCGAGGTTGTTTATCACTCTGAAAGAAACTGCAAAGAAATTTCAATCTCGTGGATGAGTAGAAAAGATTTATGGCTGCACAAATTAAAAGCGCTCTGAAACAACAGAGCCGCCTCGGATGAATACTGATTCAGAGCTGATGTGTGCACTCCTGCCACCTTAACACTCAAATTAAACAGCGAGCACAGTGAAAAATATCCACATTTACAGTAACAGTAATAACTTGCTAATGTTGTAATAGGTTATGATGTTATTGGCTGGTTGTTACTTTAAAACATAAAATCCCTTAAAAATGAAACAACTTTAACCATTAATGCAAAAATATAGATCTGGGATGTAAAGGATATTTTTGTGCGTCAAAACTTGCATCTTCGATTTATGAATAATCATTTCATCCATCAATGGTGGCCAACATTCAAAGCTCTCTCTCAAAATCTACAATATGTAAATTTAGATTTCTATATATGAAGACATATGTGTGCATGTTTTAATTAGTGAATTTATTTGCTAAAATTAATCATATTTTCCTGAGTATGAACATTTGCATGTTATTTAGATGTAAAGAGACACGCAGTCGCACTGGTTAATAAGTCGCTTCTGACTATTCATTAAGTACCCAGTCTGGTAGTAACTTATGTTATTGGCAAGTTATTACAGTATTGTTGCAATAAAAATGACTTTTGGCTTGAATTGCTGTGGTTTCATTACAAGAATGGACTACAGATGATCAAATTATTCCCAGAGACATAAAAAAATTATGAAACAGCCCTTTAATTTAGCACCTTTAATTTTGCAAATGTTACTATTAGCATCCATAGTGGCTCGTGGTTAGTGGTGTGTGGCTATATCAACTTACAGTAGATAAAATACGATGCTTAATAGACATTATTTTGCTTTACTTTCTTCCCATACTGTTTGGTAAATCAAATGTTTTGCATCATTAGCCACTAAACAGTTAGCATAATGTTAGCATAATGTTTGTAACCAAGATTACCACAAAAGGCTCTGAACTGCTTCCTTTATTACTTCAAAATAAGAGTCTCAAACCACGACGAAGACTGTTTTAATATATTCTCTAATCTCGTCCAACAACATTTCATCAGATCCCTGCTTACTTCCTGTAAAATCAAAATCCCAATGCAGTGAATCTGGGCACAGAACTCTAAAGAACTCAAAAGAATGCAATATTTGCATTTCAATCCAGTTTCAAAAAAATATTGGCTTACTTTTATTAATTTTGTGGAACTATACAGACACATATAGTTTTACACATTTCTCATTTTTTCCATTACTTCCCAACAAAATCCTATTTTTTGTGCGACAACAAAGAAATTAAGTCATTAGTTTTTCACTCAAACTATATATATATATTTCTCTATATTTTTTTAATATAAAAATGACATTCATCTAACTATTTTCTTGCACTAGCTTTGGTTCAAATAAGACATCTTTATTTTGTTAAATGTTAAAAATAAAATGAAAAAAAATATATAGTGGCACTTTTACACATTCAGATCTAAAGTGCTGAAGCTTATATATATATATATATATGTATATATATATATATTTATATAAAATAATATGACCAGTGTATGTATATGAACACAAACTTATAAAACAGCCTAAGCTCTAGTAGATAACATCCATTCAAATTACTCTTACTCGCCTGAATAGTTTGTGTTTGTCGCCACCTGGTGGCTATTTAGTCGACATTGATTGTTCGATTGATTTTAGATGCTTTTGGTACTCCGCAGGCCTGCACATTCTGGTTTTCACCTCATACGTATAATTATGAGTTGAATGTTTTACTTCATACTTTAAAAACTGAATATAAGGCTACTCTTCAACCACTGAATCAATATAAAAGTCTAAACCCATACATTAAAAAACACCAGATTTGATTTTAAAACACACTGACATCAGGTACAACCAGCAGACTCCTGGATTGCTGCTAAGCATTTTTGATTTTTTTTATGGCATTCAGAAGGTACCTTGACCTCTGCTTTAACATTGTATTTCTTCATGTCTGGTTTTGTTTATATGTTTTTTTTTTTTTTTTTTTTTTTTACCAGAGTAAGGCAATCAGATATGGCTAAGGTTATAGCACAGATGTGCATGCTCATGCATCTACTCTTACGTAAGTCTAAACTCCTGAAATTCTCGTCACTGACAGTCAGTCTGAAGCAGCTGCTTCGAGCATAAAGTAAAGATCAGCTGATTTGTAGCTTGCTTGTTTTCGTTACCTTATTACGCAACAGCACAGGCGGAAATCTCAACTCATGCCTCAGAGTTCAGACAAAGGTGTTGTACGTTAGCACAACTTCGGTTTGTCTCCCAGTGCCGGTAAAATGGCCGTTTCCGACGAGGATTCTCGGCTGTCCAGTGAATCTGAAACACCAGGCCACCCAACTGTCTTTGTCGGCCCACGTGGAATCAGACGTAGATGCCTTCTGGGTTTAGGCCGGAGGAGACCCTGCTCTGCAGAGCGCGGAGATCGCTGGGTAACAGCCGCGACGAGCCCAGCCGTTTCAGAGAGCCGCACTCCACATCTGTAGACGGGAGAGTTGATGGAGAACCCTCAGTCTTCTTTTTGTTCACACAACTAAAACTTAAGCTGAAAAGGTCACAGACTCCTGCCTCGTCTGGTTACAATCTGATGTGTCATTCTGAGTTTGACCACAAGGTGGCACTGAGTTTCTATAGATAAAACGTCAATAGTGGGTAAACAACACAGGAGCCAAAGGGGTAATGAGCTGTGAAATTAAAGTTTCATGAAACTGACTAGTCTTAGATTTGCGTGCGTGCGCGTGTGTGTGTGTGTGTGTGTGTGTGTGTGTGTGTGTGTGTGTGTGTGTGTGTGTGTGTGCTTTCGGTTCTTGGGCTGGCGCTCACCGCTGTTGTCTCCTGTGGGTTGGGCGGGCAGCACTGTGACCTTGGTGCCAGTCTGCTGGATGAACTGCTGCAGGTTGACCTGCCGCAGCTCCTTGGTTAGCTGCTCAAGCTCCTGCTCTTTCTCCTGAGACGGGAAACAAAACACAGTGGGAACCAAATAAACCACCGACTTCTTCATTTTTTCCTTTACGTTCAGACATTTTGAGTTCTTTATTCTTTGTGACATTACTAGGGATGGCAATTTATCATTCGTCTTTTATTGCGATACAATTCTTATCCTGTTAAAATTTAGATTTACTGCTGTCACGATAAACTCCATTATCATGACGGTAAAAGAATTAGTGTTGTCACAATATTGCTGTTTAAACATAATGTTTCTAAGACCCTTAAACTATCTATATCGTCACAATTGTTATATATCCTATTCCTGTCCACAGTTTGTATAGCAATAAACATGAGTACATTTGAAAATATGACGTAATGCAGCTACTGAGTGCATTTTAGTGCTACAGATCACACTTTTCTTGTGAATGTTGTCCTAAAGAACTATATTACTAATGGCAATATTGTGCTAGTAGGGTTTTGAATCCTGTGCCATGCAGATATAAATGTTACAAATAGCTCTTATTGTGACAAGAGTATCGTATTGGAACAGTATCAGACATGAAAACACAAACGGCAAAGTTTATAAGTTCAAAATTTAACTTTTTAACATAAAGACACAGACTATCAAATCTTACTAAGCTCGTGTTATTCTACAAGAAAATAGGCAAAAGGGACTGGAATTCATCATTTTTCTAACACTTCACAATTTCTCATGCCTATTACATAAAATCCTACCAGGGTATTTTTAAAATTGCGGTTATAAATTTGACAAGATCTGAGAGGTACATGTTTGAAATCTGCTCCAAGTCCCTCCAGCCATAACCCAGTTGCGACAGCGGGTTGCCAGAGGGCTAAAGCAACGTCAGGGAAGGGATTGCGTATTTATTATGCCCCTCTCTAATCAGCCAAAGAATGCTGTTAATACCCTCCCATCCTCTTCTTATTACCTCATACTTCTCACATCACAGCGGACGCAGTCTGTAGAGGAAAATTTCGTTTCGTAAGAGGAGGCACAGAAGCAAAAAACCACCGCACATCCCAGCAAGCATCGCTGCCTGCAAATTTAAGGAGCTCAGGACTTGTACCGGTTCCACCTGTGCACAGATCACTGGCTTTTCTCCGCAGCGTTTTAATAAAAAAAAAAACTTTTGCAACCTTTTCCGGAAACTTTCGAACCCATTTGAAAGCAGAAAAAAAGAGCCTGACAGTTCTGAGGCTGGAGTGCCAAAGAGAAAAAGAAGAAGAAAAAAATTCTGATTAAAACGAATAAAATGTGAGCCGACCTGGAGTCTTTTGCCCGACTGGCAAAGCGAGCGCTCCAACGCCTTGCAGCTGCTTTCCAGCCGCGCTGTTTGTTGGCTCTGCGCTTCCAGCTCTGCCCTCACTTTCTCCAGCTGGGCCTGCACCTGGAATCAGGAGTTGAAGGAAAACAACTCATCACAAGTCTGAAGAGGAAACGGCTCGAAAGACTGGTAGCTTATTAACTCCTACTGGATAGTTAACCAAACAAAACAAAAAAAAACAAAGGAAGTTGAGATTAATAATATGTCACAACAGCAAAAACTCCTGCTTGGGATAAGCCTTTCACGTGTCAGTTGTTTAGTTTAAACAGGACATTCCTTTCTCTTTCCAGCTCAGTGTGTGTTTGGAAAAGCAAGATGAACTGATCTGTACCTCTTCCTCCTTGACCTTCAGGTTGAGCTCAGCCTCCTGCTGCAGTCGCTCCTTCTCCAGGCCCGTCTCCATGCTCTAAACAAAGCAGCAACCATCACTGCAAAGCCTTCATGGAAACAGTCATCTATTTCAGTACGCCTCACTTGCTTTCTAGATATGTTCCCCCTTGTTCCAACATTATCTAAAATATGTTTTATTGGGATTTTATCTTTTGAACCAGCCCAGAGTAGTGACCCATAATTGCAGGGGTGAAAGTGCGTAAATGGTTTTCAACATTTATTTTTTGATAAGTCTGAAAATAATGGTATGCTTTTTGCATTTAAAGCTGGACATGGAGAAGTAGCAATCAGTTTGAAGAGAACTGCAAAGATGCTGAAACACTGAGTTCCTTTAAATCAAGGACTAATTGGATTTCTAAAGGCTTTCATTCATAATTTCCTCCTCTTTTCATAATACAAAAAAACCACACTTTTCAGGATTTTCTTCTTTTTAAAAAGTAATAAAAAAACATGTTTGTTCTACTCCACTACTGGTCTCTACTTTGTGTGAGAACCCAATAGTGCGATGTGCTGCACCACCGGGTGGAGATGTGGAAACACGGCGCAGGACTCCTGCCGTTTGCAAGTGCAGTTAAAAACGCCGGAGTCACGCAGCTCCTCTGCGTCGGAACGCTCACCTGGATGCGCGTTAAGTACTCGGAAAGCTTGCTTTCGCAGTCGCGCACGCGGACCCGCAGCTCGACGAGCTGCTGCCGCAGCTGCCGCTCGCTCTCCTGCTCGATGTGGAGCTCGTTCTGCCAGAACTCCTCCTCCTCCACCTCGGCGTCGTTCCTCCTCGCCTGCTGCTCCAGGAGCAGCAGCTCATCCTCCACGTTTCCTTCCTGCTAAGTGGAAAATAATTGGAATTGTTGAACGATTTTTTTAAAATTTTCTGTACGACGCCGCAGTCAGACTCACGTCGCTGGCCTCCTCCCAGTCTCGCAACTCGGCCTCGCAGCCCAGCAGGCGGCTCTCCAGGGCTTGCAGCTTGGCTCGCTGCAGCTGGACCAGCCGGCTGAGCTCCCTGGCCGGACTCCCAGGTACAGATGCCGTCCCGCCGCCTCCGAGTCTGCTCAGGTTCAGGCTGACGCCCCGCTGCTGAGCCTGTTTGGCTGAGAGTATAAACAACGCTATAAAATAAATATCACACAAAGTTCATATCTGCTGTAAGAAGAAAATACCTTCAGTATCTTTACTTCTCCCAAATATTTCCCGCAGTCCTCTGGCTCCGCCGGTGAATGTCAGAGACTTGCGTTTGGGTTCCCTACGTTTGAGCAAGCCGTCCGTCCCCGCAGGCCGCAGTTTGGCCAGAGGCGGCAGGCTCTGGCGGTAGAGGCCCCGCTCCGGGCCCCAAGCCAGCCCTTCGGAGGTGGGCCGCTCGCCGACGGAGGGGCCGGTCCGCTGGAGGATGAGCTGCACGTCGCTGGCATACTGACCCCACTTGTTGAGGGACACCACGGGGTTCTCGTGCGGAGCCAGGTGGCGCTCAGTGTCTCGCCATTTCTCGATCAAAGTATACCTGCCGGTGCGTCCTGAAAGAAGGAAAGGAAAGTCAGGACATCTGTGCATTTACTTAGGATGCGCTATAATATTTACAACTGGAAGGATGAATAGGAATCAATGAAAATCATTGAAAATTGTTCATTGAAAATTGTTCATTATAGTTTGCATGTATCTCCCACCCTCTTTAGCACATAAAAAAACAAATGTTGACTAAGGTGCTGCATAATTCAGTGAAATAAAGTAAGATGACAACAACTATATGAACATGAATCATATTTAAAAGTAAGGTTAAAACAAAATGCAAATACACTCCATAAATGAAACTCAAACTCTCCTTGAAATGCCAAAGAATAAATCTGAGTGCAAATATTTAAAAGTCTCGACAGCCTCAGAGATCTGTTAGGAGTTGACTTGTGCATAATTTAACCTCAGTACAAATACATGTGAACAAACATAATAAGAAACACAGTAGGTCAGAGATAAAGATGTGGGAAAGTTTGAAGGACGAATAATTTTGACAGATTTTGATCTTAAAGAAAAAAAAATTGCAAAAAAATTCAGTGCATACTGGCTGTAATTCCAGCAAAAGTTCTGTGTAGAGAGTTAAGAAGGCCACACCTGTACATAAAAGTCCCACAAAATTCTGTTCACTGAAGCTTATGGCTGAAACGTTAAAAAAGGCTAAAGGAGGCTGAACAGTTTTGTGAGGTAGCGCACATATGAGGCCAGGCCCGAGTTCAGATAATAACCGCTGCTGCGGCGTCAACGAAATCCAAGTAAACTCGGAAAGTCGGGCGTGAAAGTCGAATTTGCACCGTGAAAAGAACAAAACTTGTTCAATAAATTCTTCCACGGCTCTCCCACGCTCGCGCACCACCAGCGCATTCAAAGCGCTCCACCAGCGTGTTGACCGAAAGAGTTTTCACGGTGGGAAAATTCGACTCAACAAGCAGCGATAGTGAGGGGCTGGAGGCTCAATGGTGTTGCAGTTTTTCATCTGTGTGTGTGTGTGTGTACTCTGCATTCTAGTCTGTACACATGTAGATAAGAGCAGAGCACTGCCTGTTTCACCCTCCACCCCCAGCCTGCACAGTAAGGATCCTTGTAAAAAAAAAAAAAGAGGTGCATTCATCACTCCAGCCATTCACATCAAAGTGGCCTGGCCGCCTGAACAAAAGGCAAAGAGGACACAAAGGACAGCGAATGCCACACATCTTGCTGCTCCGCCACTTTGACAGGCATGTCTGAGATCTAGTATGTCTAAAGGGTCGGCGAAAACCAATCTGAAAAATAGGCAAATGTGTGAACAAAACTGTTCACATATCGTCTGTTAAAGGGAGCATGCTAACTTATTTCACTGCGGCTCCTTGTCAATAAACCCAGGACTGCTGCAGTATGACTCATCTCGTACTGTCAAAGCTTATTTACGGGGAAAATATTCATGCCCTCCAGTCACCTTTCATATTTCTGCAATTTATCACCCAGAGTCAGTCTGACAACTTGCCCACCCGATAATAAGCTCACCACAGAGTACAATACAGATTCATCTTACTTAAAACATAATCTAAATCACACTTGATTTCCTGTCAAATTGAGAGTGTGCGACACAATGCCTCCTATTTGTTTTGTGCGAAGCGTTGAGCTTACCGATCGCTTGTGCCAAAGCGATGACCACTTCCTGGCAGGTGGTGAACTCTGTGACCCCGCACACGATGCGCTGTACGCCGTCCACCCAGACTTTCAGCTCCATGGCCTTCATCCAGAGGCCCTCATTCCTCCGTTCCACCAGGGGGAGCTCTTACAGGCTTATTCTCGCACCCTGGAAGCCAGCAAATGAAAACGACACTTGGAGTTATAGCAAATGTGTGTAAAAAGGAACAATTCAATCAGTGGGAACAAATTTTTGAAAGTTAAAATATGTTTTTTATCATCTTGTTTCTATGATTTATTACAAGTCAGTTTATAATAGTGTCAGAGTAATACTGTGGAGTGTTCATTGACCCACAAACTGAACTAAATACTCCACAAGTTTATAAATGCAAGTCACCTATTGATAATTTGTCATGAAAACAAAAAATAAAACAACACTTCTGCAACCTAGCTAAAATGCTACATCAACAAGCTATAGCACTATTGCCAATAACGAGTCATTCAGATCCAGACAGGCTAAAGCCGAGCTAACAATGGATGCAGTCGAGATGCGAAATCAGTCTCCAAATAGTTCTTAATAATCATTAATCCCTGCTGGTGTAATTTACACAAGTCTGTGTGTGAGCTGGAGACATTCCATGTGAGTGATGAAACACTCCAGGAATGTAATGATGCACAACAGCAGCACTAAGTCTTTCGGCTTCAGCTCCAATAATGTGCACTGACATTTTTACATTTATATCAAATTAAACCTGCGACCTTCAAGCGCTGCGCCTCGGTACATAAACCTTCCAGATTTTTTTTTCCTCCCCCTCCACCTCTGGAAAAAGAGGCATAAAGAGATCCTTAAATAAAACCATTCTTTGTCCAACAGCTTTATCCAATTTGAAAAGATGAATAAAATTCAACCGTTTTCAGTGTGTTTATTTTTCCAGTAGAAAAACAGCCCACATTAAGAAGTAATGACACAATTTGTGGCTCATTTAACAGTCCCTATAGAAACCAGTGTAACTGAAAAATCACAGCGCCTAGGAGTTTCTTTTTTTTTTTTAAATAAAACTAATTAATTTTTGTTTTCCTGTGGCCTGAATATGGTTCCAAAATATGCTATTCAAGTACAGCAGATTTGTGTTGCTCCTAAAACATTAGGAAAGGGCCAGAAGCACACAGCTACTGTCTTAACTTTTATTTCTAAGTCGGAGATTAAATAAAAAACCAAGGATTGAGACTAACAAGGCTGGATAAGGAGTTAAGTAATTTCGACCACAAAGTGAGAAGAAAAATGTAGCTAAATGCTTTTGTTTACCACCATAGCCAACACTTGGCATCCTCTGGAACAGGTTTTAAAGCTTCAATATAGAGCAATATAATAAAAATGTCCTGATTGGACATCTGATTAATCGAACAATATGAAACAATTAATCTGCTCCGAATAAAGTTTTGCGCTCTCCCTCTCGGTTTTCCGTGAAATGGCTCCAACATGGCGGATGTGCGTCATCAGCCAAACTCGGGACAACATAGTCGAGGAAACGCAGTTCTCGGGCACAAACATGACTCATAAGTTCATATCTCCATATCTATTTCCCGTACAGATAGCCAAATAACTCACACAGCTCAGAAAGAAAAACATTTTTAAAAATGTAATCAACCATTTAGATTCAGATACCGCCCCCCTTTGATGTTTTTGTTAAGCTTAACTCCTAAAATCAAAGCTCTTTGGCCCGCGGCGAATTATAAAACAAAACCAACAAGCTCATTTCCTTCCAGTTATTTCCTAAACGACTTCCCAACCACTAGAGAGGCGAGCAGCTAAAAAAAAAAAAAAAAAACTTGACGTCGACACTTGTTCTTTGGAAAGCGGTTTCATTTAATGCTCCCGATGAACAGTCGCCAAAAGCCCCCCTGTGGTTCAGCAATTGTATCCGCGTAATAGAACCGTTCCAATATATTTTTTCATTTGCAGGCGCTCGGTGCTGAAATAAAAAAAAAAAGAGAGAGAGAAAAGAGCGTACGGACACAAAATGAGAGCCATTTTCAAAGTGCTGACACAAGCATCAGCAGCGGGGCCGTCATTACGGAGCTGGCGACGCCTCAGCAGCTGCCGAGCAGCAGAGCAGTTAAAGCCCAGCAGCCTAATGCACAGCGGTGCAACCCTATGAGCTGCAGAAACGAGCCATCAGTTCAGCCCTGATTGTTCAACGTTCATGTCGTTTGACGTGGAGTTAAAGGCGGCTTCCATCTTCATCACAGCTGGAATGGGACCACTGCCCGCCTCCCCCCGGTAATTTAACTACTAGATGTTCTCCCGGTGAGACGGCTTTGTGCTGCACACCCAGCCACACGGAATAATTGTCTACGAGGTAAAAACAGATCAAATCTGATCTCAGATGCCAGCTGTGATCGAATGAAAAGCATTAATGCAAATGGTTTGCAACTTTTTCATGTTAGAGTCATAAACTTCAAAGTGTTTTATTGGGATTGTAGTTTGTGGTTTATAAGACTTTCAATATTTTTTATAAAATAAAATCAGAAAACTCCAGCTTGAATTTGTGCTTAACCTCCTGAGCGAATCCTTTATAGAAATGCTATTGAGACATTTTTTTAAAAATCATTCCTCCTGGCAAAATCAGCTTCAGGTTGTTGT
>CAEGAF010019249.1:0-110650 GCA_903067075.1 Micropoecilia bifurca | reverse complement strand
TCCAGGACCCCTGAATAGACCTTACCAGGGAGGCTTAAGAGTGTGACCCCTCTGTAATTGGAGGACACCCTCCGGTCTCCCTTTTTAAATAGGGGGACCACCACCCCGGTCTGCCAATCCAGAGGAACTGCCCCCCGATGTCCATGCGATATTGCAGAGTCGCGTGAGCCAACACAACCCTACAACATCCAGAGCCTTAAGGAACTCCTTCCTTCCACTCTGTGATGTCATAGGCACAAATACCTTTGTGAGATGTTGCTTTTGACTTGTTAGACAGGTAAATACATTTTTTTGTCATGCTTATTGAAAGTAAATAGTGGTTTCAAAGGTGAAATAAGGCCAAATAAAAGTTTTGAAAACAAAAACATAAACTGCTAAAGACCACAGCACTGGTCACGTTTTTGTAGTTTTACTTAAAAACTGTACTTTAATTTTGTGTTTCCACTCTGAGTGTGTAGTGAGACTGATGTGAGTGCATATAACTATGTGAACAAATAATTTGTGTTACTTTTACAAACTCTTATTTTTTTTAAGCAGTTTTTGTTTTACAATGAGAAATGAACAGAGTTTTTTTTACCAGTTCAGATTTTTTGTTTTGTTTTAGTTTTTTAAGATGAAGGACAGGGCATTATTAAAAAAAATTGACAGTAAAACATTTGAGCTTGGATTTTTAGCATTTTGTCTTGCAGTTTTTACATATTCTTTGTTTGGTTTTTCACGTAAAACATAAAATTACAGGAAAAGTAAAACTGTTTACATCTGTGCTTTTTTTCTTTTTTTGGACATTTTTATCTTGTTTATATTTTCAACAGAGCTCAATAATACCTTCCACAATTTTGATTTTTCCATTTTTCCTGTTGTGCCCCGAATCTTTGGAACTCAAAGAACCTGCTGATGCCATTTCTGTTGTTAGACTGAGCTGAAAGATTTCTTCTTTCAACTTCTGATGTCCTAAAATTTTGGACAGTCCTGTTTACACTTTCTCCTCCAAACCTTTGTGGACCTTGAAAGCTGTTGGACCTGTTTCTGTTGGTCCAGCCTTGGTCTCTTGACTGCAACTTATTTCCTCTGGATCTTGTCTGGTTCCTCGAGTGATAATGTCCTCTCTGTTCCTGCTGTGGAAACCGTCTTTGGTTGAACGACGTTTTTTTGTAGTAGTTATTGTGGCCATTTGCAAAGGCGTTACCAGGATTATGTTGGTAAAACTTTGTAGTTTGTTGTCTGGCGTTGGGTGTTTTGCCCTTTGCATGGAGCGGAGCAGTGATCCTTTTCTTCCCAGGATTCTTTCTCTGAGTTTGTACCTGGGGGAAACTCTTTTCGCTGTTGACCCCCTCATTTTTTTGATGCCAACCTCTGACATCGGTGTTGGAAGTTTTCATAGAGTTGCTTTCATAATTCTGTTGCTTTGAAGCAGCCATTCTGGAACAGTGTGGTTCCTGTCTTTTCAACAAGTCGGAAGAATCCACATGTGGGGTCCCACCTTGATTTTTCTCAGACTGCAAACTTACCAGTTTTCTGTCCGCTAGCGTATCCTCAGTGCAGTCCATGAATTCGTCTTCCATCAGTGATTTGGGAACTTTCCTCAAACGTGCAAGTAGTTCATCCCTGCATTTTTTACGCAAAACCCACAGACCAGATGAATCCTTGCTGGGGATGGCAGCCGGGTTTCTGTGCTGGATTCTGATGCTTGCAATCTTATTGAACTGCTTTAATTTCGCAGCCCTATTTAGCTGACTTGAAACAATGTCAGCCATTTCAAACAGCTGACTTTCCTCCTCTGTGATCAACTTTGTGATTCCTCTGTATCGAGCGAGGATGTCATACCTGAAGTTTTTACGCTTTGCCCACAAATCATTGGGGTTGCTTCCTCTCATTTTCAAGTCTTTTCTCAGACTGTAACTACGTTGCTTTGCCATATTTCCAGCGTTTATATTATGTCCCAATAATTCAAACGGTTGTCTCAGCTCTTCCCAAAGACTTAGACGTATTTTGGGATCAAAGAAGTGAAACTTGTTCTGAATCAGACTGAATCAGACAGAATGACATGGAACTGAAATTCTGGGAGATACATCCAATATCTGTGATGTCATAAACAGATGTTCCACGCATTTGTGAAGTCATGAGGAGGGTGTGATGTCATCTTTCTTTTAGATGTTTCTTGGCAACAGAGTGGATTTCAGCTGCCAGCAAACCAATAAAGCTAGTCTTTACCTCAACCTCTCAGCTATTAATCTTCTGCTAAATGAAGTTAACAATGTATAATTGACCTAAATAACAGTGAAGTGCAAACATTTTCACAGCTCTGGAAGACTTAGATTGAGCATAATTTTGTTCAATAACAAAAATTTGTTTCTGATTTTTTTTAAATGAGGTTGGAAGTTTTCCAATGAAGATCAGTTAATGTGAAAGAAGTATCACTTTTCAAAAAATGCTTTCAATTAATTTTTTTGAACATAGGATTAAGTTATTTCTTTATACTCTTGTCTTGTCAATAAACAATATAACAATTGTTATCAACCCTATTTATTATCACTGATGAGCCTTTTGCCTTTTGACACTGGGATTTTGATAAATTATCTTTAGAGATGAGCTCCAAGTCTTTGAGGTTGGAAATATCCTTACCTCATCATAATATCGAACATGATAATTTAAAGTATGAAATCAAAATAAAGTACAGAGAAGTTTGTTGTTTTTATGGGAAGAAATGTGAAAAAGTTACGAATAGCTAAGAAATATTGAAAATATGGGAAAGTTTGTGTTTTGCTATTTAATATTAACATTTTTATATAACTCTTCAAGGTTTTTTTTCATCTTTACCTTTAGAAACCGGACAGTAGGGTTATCTATTATTAGATTAGATTTTTTTCCCCGAATATCCTTCCTAAAATATGTACGGACCACCTATTCAAGATAGAAAGCTACATTTTGTTGAAATGTTCCTTTAACGCCTATGTGGACAGGTTAGTTACCCTGCCGCCCTCTAGAGGACGGTGGTCCTTCCTGCGCCGAACTGGACTCCAGCTCAAACTTGGCGCTACAAAACTTCGCAAAAGAGTTTTTTCAGAGCGGATTAACTACTTCTATCGCTGCTTGGTGAGTTCATTAGTCAGTTGTTCTTTGCCTCAACGCAGAAATAATCAGCTTCTGGTTGATTTACATGGATTATGACGGAATTATCTGTACGTTTCGCCTCTCGCATTGCATCAGTGACTAGTTACTAAACCAGAGTTGTCAGCTACTTTGCTTTAATCAAAAACACTTGAAAGAAAGCGTTGGTATTTCAGCGCATGCGCCCTGCGTACTAACCTGTAGTAACTGTCATTTCAAAACTAAATTACTGCAGTTTTTTTGTTTCTCTTCTGCGTTTTTATCTTTTGTTCATTTCGTTCTCGTTTCTTTCTTCTGCTTTATAGTTTTGTTATTCGCTGCCTTTGCCATCCCACTGCTTACTATACGGTACGGAAAGCAGAAGCGTCCGAAAAATATACACCCATACGCTTTTATTCATCAGACTGCTGAAAGAGGCTGCCGTTTAAATTCTCACTTTTAGTTGATCACGTTTCTCTTTTAAGTCAAGCTTCTGTTAACTTTTTTATATATAATTTGACTCCGTGTCATTTTTAATGTTCATTTTATCTATTCTTTTTTTTTCAACACTTTATTATTACTTTTATCACATTACCCTGAGATTATAAAATGCCTCACATCCTTCAAACTGGGATTTTTATGCTAAGAAACACCTACAACGCAGTAAGTGGATGAAAATCTATAACAATTATTATGCAAATATATGTATGAAGTATCTGTGTAAAAAGTAAAATCTCACTATCACGTCTAATTGAATTGCTTGTTTGCTGTATTTTGTAGAGCTGGGTTAAGAGTTTCTCGAACTTTGCAAAGATGATGCGGGCAGTTTGTGTTGACGTCCCTGGAGGACCAGAGAACCTGGTGCTGCGCTCCATCCCCAGACCTACGCCCAAAGACGGAGAGGTCCTAATTAAAGTCCAGGCAGCTGCCCTCAACAGGGCAGACTTGTTGCAGGTTTGGCCAAATTAGAGCAGAAAATATGCGGTTTGGATTGAAGGAGATTTTAGAAACTTATCATTGTTTCCTTCTGCAGAGAAGAGGTTTGTATCCTCCTCCTGCGGGTGAGAGCAACATAATCGGTCTGGAGGTCGCTGGAACGGTGGACGGTCTGGGTCAAGGCCTGAAGAGGAACTGGAAACCAGAGGACAGGGTGATGGCTCTGCTGGCTGGAGGAGGATATGCTGAATATGTTTCTGTTCCCGAGGAGCTTTTAATACCGATACCCGACAACCTCACGTTCTGCCAGGCCGCTGCCATCCCTGAGGCGTGGCTCACCGCTTTTCAGCTGCTGGTTTTCATAGGTACACTGATAATGACAGCAATATGCTGAAATGTTTAGATATGATTAGATAACATGGATCGACGTAGGGTGAAGCACAGTACCTTAAAAAATTATTTGTGCTTCAGAACTTTTAAACCCCTTCAATGTGAAAGACCAACACAAAGTGGTATGTAAGTGGTCAGGACTTTAACTAGACTGTTCTAACTCATACTTTTGGATCAAAACCAATAAACAGTTCTGGCTCTGTGGTTGTTCTGCTGGAAGTGCATAACTTTGAATCGTGCACTACGTTGAGTTGGTCTCGCACATAAAATCATGAGAAAATACAGCTAAGTTTGAGGGTTTAACATCACAAAATGAGAAAAGTTTCTAAGAGCGTGGGTGGCTTTAAGAAATACTGTAAACACTCTACAAAAACACAGAATCTCACCAAGTCACTTTGGTGTAGTTTCTAGAGTAAATATCGTACAAATAACTTTTTTTGTAAGATTTAGATTATTTTTATTGAATAAGTCATAAATATTGACGAAAAAAGTACTACCTTTTTCATAAAACAACTTGATTGTTTCACTTTTAAAGATCTAAGTGATTGTTTCACTTTGTTTTATGTGAAATAATATTAAGTACTAAAACATTTGCACTTGAAACTGGACCAAAAATACTCAGTAAGATTTTGTGTTCTTGGAGTTTATTTACCCAGCTTGTAATTTCACACCTTTTGAATGAGCTGTTGTACTAAAAAAAAACATATTTTTCATTTCCGTGAGTCTCATCTTTTGTTTTCCACCGCAGCGCAGGTGAAGCAGGGTGAAGTGGTGCTAGTTCACGCCGGAGCCAGCGGTGTGGGAACGGCTGCAGTCCAGCTGGCCCGTCTGTTCGGTGCTGTGCCCGTCGTCACAGCGGGCAGCCGAGAGAAGCTGCAGCTGGCTGAGAAGCTGGGCGCAGCAGCTGGATACAACTACAAGGAGGAGAGCTTTGCTCAAGGTGTCCATGACTTCACAGGAGGTAAATGTGACACTCTGCAAACGACTCTTAAAGTCTTATTTGATTAAAATGAGTTCCAATCGATTGGGTAATAACATCCGCTTCGACTGTCTTTTGGTGTTGTAGTGTGGCCGCCATTTAGAAGATTTGGCTGCTGGTCATCCTTAAGCAGAGCCAGTTGATATAGAAACAAAGATGGCGGGGCCATACAAGAAAGGGGAAAGAGAAACGGTCTAAACAGAGTCTTGAGTGGGATGTAAAATGCACTTTGTGCGGTTGTTTTTTAAAATATAAACGCTCAATAAGCTCCTTCAGTTATCAGCTTATTAACGCTCAGTCAGGCAAGCAGCATGACGGAGCAGCACCAACTTCTTATTCAAAAATGTTTGATTTTCTATTGCTACAAAGGCAAAGATGTACAATGTATTCGAAGGAGGAGTAAATTCCCACCAAAAAAGTTGAAGATATTCAACATATTAAAGTCAAACATTTCTAGAAAATTTTTGAGATTCATCTCAAAATTTCAGAGATTTTCTTTTAGCAGAAATTTGCCCCTCTTTTTTTCTGTCTACAATGGCCGCCCTAATACACTTATCAATTAATCATCAGTCGATTGGTAATATCAGTCAGTATTAGATTAACTAATTAACTGATAACTTCCTTCCCTAGTACTGTAGTGTCCTGTGTGGAAATTTTCCAGGAAAAGGAGCGGATGTGATCCTCGACTGCATCGGTTGGAGTAACTGGGAGAAGAACGTGAGCTCCCTGGCGGTGGACGGCAGATGGGTTCTGTACGGCACCATGGGAGGCAGGGCAGTGGAGGGAGACCTGCTGGGCAAGATGCTGTCCAAGCGAGGCCACTTACTCTGCAGCCTCCTCCGCTCTCGCAGCCTTCACGTGAGAAACCTCTCGGCTGCTCTTTTCATTCCTTGCACTGCAACCACATCTGTTGCGCAAGGGTGGAAGTTTTGCTCTTCCTGTCTCTCCCCGGTGTCCGGTGTTCCGAAATTTACAAATTTTTATGTTGCACTTGAAGCACTTCCTGGGTAAATCACTACTTTATGCGTATGTTTCCTCCACAGTACAAGGCGGACCTGGTTAGAGCTTTTGTGGACAGGGCGCTGCCATGTTTCTCAGAGCAGCCTGCCACCTTGAGGCCAGTGATTGACAGCACATATAAGCTGGAGGACATCGCAGAGGCTCACAGACACATGGAAGCAAACAGGAACATGGGGAAAATTATTGTTACTGTGACTCCACAAAGTGAGGAGACGCCTTGATTGAAACACAGCTGCGAAGTGTTTAATTTGGCCAGAGTTAATGAATTATACATTACTGAGACATGGTTCAATCAATAATAAAATGGTCTAAATGTGCTTTTCTGCTGTGTCATTTATTCTGCAAAGGAGGATTACCTGACACTTAATGCTTAATATTGGTTTGCTGAAGATCTACACATAGAATGATTCTATAAAAAGTTATACAATCTAAAAACTACCAAAAAAGCAAAGAACAAAAACAGACTATATCTGTGCCTTTGCACACTCAATTTTAAAACCATATTTATGTTTTATAAAATGTAAAAAAAAAAAGAAAAAAATAATTTAAATAATTTGTAATTCATTGAGAGCACAGGAAACACGTTGGAAGCGAGCCATTTTACTTTCAATTCAATTTGACTATAAATAGCTTTGTCTCTGGTAATAACCTTAACAAAAGGTAAATGCCATATAAAACACATTGACGTGCATAACGTGACAAATGAGTTGGCAACAGCTCAACTACACAATTCACCGTAATGAACACAAAAATAACCTATAAAAAGTAAGTTTCCTATTATAAATGTATTCATTTAGATAAGCAACACTGTATTTACAACGTGGCTCAACTTGAATATGTTATTCTTTTATTTAAATTATGAACCGTCTTTAATTTTCAACAACATCTCATGGCTATGAAAGGAGTAAAATATTGCTTTATGCGTTGTGCTATCGCTGTATTTCACATACCAAATATCTTGATTAAATCAGGTCTAGATTAAAGGTTTACAGCTGTTTGAGACCGAGCCAGCGCGTGACAGCGTATTTCGCACTGGATGTGTCGAGCAGGAACCTCCCTCTCTCTTTTTATGACTGTTTACCCCCCCGCCCCCCCTTTTTTTTCTTTTTCTTTTTACCCAGAGTTCATTTCTGTCTCAAATCTTCCGGGCCCTTTCGGAAGTTCAGACAGAAAGTTGCTAACTAGTTTCTCGTTGCCGTAAAGTTTTAGACGGAGTTTTTGTCGGACTCTATGTTTCGACAGACGTCTGGGACATTAACCGCTCCACCGTCGGTAGGTTTCATTTTGTTCGTCCTGTAACATTTAAAGGGAATGTTGTCGGGCTGAGTTGAAGCTCACATGGTTTAGCATGAAGCGACATACACCTTTAAAGTACTTGAGTCGTAAGAATGTTCTCCGAACTTGTTAAACCGCAGTTATCGTGTACAAAGGTTCTGTCAGGATTCAGAGGACTGTCTCACTGTTTATTGCAACGTAGTCTCTGTTTGCTGACTTCCTCGCTGGTGGTTTGAAATAACAGCTCGTGTTTGTTGGTAAATGTCGTATTTGTTGGCGTTCTTGTCACAGCCAGCGTTTATTAAACCATGGAGGACCCAAACATGCCTCAGAGAAAAATGTCCAGGGCCGGAGAAAGCTTGTACGTGGTCCTGGGTTTGGAGAAAGGAGCAGGCCCCGACGAGATAAAAAGGGCTTATAGGTAAGTTTATTATTCGAAAGTTATTAATGTTTACAAATTGCCCGGCCCGCAGTTGGCGTGGCTAATAGGGTGGCTTAGTAATTTACAATTTGATATACAAGTAACTGATTCACTTACAATTCACATATATTAATCGCTGCCATGATTCATCAACATGAGAATAATTAAAGATGCTAAAATGTTCTAATATTGTAATTAATCTTAATTAGCAAAGCACACTGTGCCTTCAATAATGTTTCAACGCGTTATTAGGAATGCTATCAAGTGTCAAGTTTTGTTCGTATTGTGATAATCCTAATAATATCATTTAAACAATATTTTAACCTGAAATTTCAGGCTTTTTAGAAGTATAGTCAAAATTTCACTTACTGAAAAGTTTAATATTTATTAAATATTTTCCACAATATTAAATTTTTTTGCTTGTTTTTTTTAGAAAAATGTGGTTCTATGGCTTTAGTAAATAATATCTGCTTGATCTATGATCATAATTACTCATATTTCATTGGAGTCTTTTAGAATAAAAGAAAATATGACTAAAAAAAGAAAGTGACACACAGTAAATGGAGAACAAAATTATTTGTTTACGTGTGTAAAAAGGAAGTAGAAAGCAAAGAATGGACCACAAATGTATATGAAACTGACTAAATTGATTCACAGATGTAAATTCACTATAACAGTGGTGACATCTTGCCCACAAATCTGAAAAACCCCACTAACATATGTTTAAGATCTTAACATTAAGTTTAACAGTACATACTTTCTTTCTTTTTTTTTTTTTTAGATTATGCTGCTAAAGCTGCTAAAACTTGCTGCAGAAATGACCAAAACCCAATTTTATTAAAAAATTAATCTATTCTTAGCAACCATTTGGTGAATGATTGGCAGCTGGTTAATGCACAACCTGGATTTTTTTCTCTGTTTCGTAGCTCCACCAGCCATCCTCCATTAATTTCAGTCGCCTTAATCCTTCTTGTTAGAACCGTTTGATAAGTTAGCTGCTGCTTGTGCTGCCAGTGGTAACTTTTATGGCTGCAATTCAGTTGTACTGATCCAAGGCAAATTCTGTTTCACGCTACCTAAATCATAATCATAATGTTTCTTCAGGAAATTGGCATTGAAGTATCACCCGGACAAGAACCCGGACAACCCAGCTGCTGCTGAGAAGTTCAAGGAGATCAACAACGCCAACGCCATCCTCAACGACGAGAACAAGCGCAAAATCTACGACGAATATGGCTCCCTGGGCCTCTCCGTGGCCGAGCAGTTTAGTGAAGACGGCGTCAAATTTTATTTCCTCATGTCGAAGTGCTGGTTCAAGGTGAGGCTTGGCTTGGCAGAGGAAGAAGCCAGAGGATTTACAAAACGGTGACGTTTAGTTGGTTTGAGTACGACTAACGTTCATGTCTTTCAGGCGCTGTTTTTCTGCTGCACTATCTTGACCTGCTGCTGCTGTTTCTGCTGCTGCTGCTTCTGCTGCGGGAAGTGCAAAACCGGAGAGGAGGAAGAGCATCCAATCATCAACCCGGAAGACCTGGAGGCGGAGCTCAGAGAGCAGGAAGAAGGTGAGGAACTGCTGGGTTTGTTTCTGGGGATTTGAGTCACATTCCGCTGTGAAGGATGAAAACGTGCCACTTTTAACTTTGGACATTTTAAATGAATGGAGTTTCATGGTTTGATTGAAATGCTACTTTACAATATTAAGCCATAAAATATCATTTTTAACAATGAGCATTTTGTTTGGGTTTGCATTGTTGAATTGTCAAACATTAGCAAGAACATTTTTTTTTCTCATTCAATGAAAGATTTGTTTTTCAATTTGGACACTTTGTGTATTTTTTGCAGTGTTTTTGTAATACTAAATTGTGTTTTCCAGCACCAGGCCATGTAATAGTTATTCAGCCCAGCTCCTCTCAGACCTCAGGTAACTGTCGTTCCTCCTCAGGTAACCTTGATCTCCAATCAGCTCCCTGCTGCTTGATTCAACTGGCTGACCTGTTTTCATGCTGATTTTATGCCATATGCATCACAATGCTTTCATAAAAGGAAGACAGAAGAAGAGCACAAATTGCATTCCCTGCAATAGTATTTTTACTCCGTATTGTCACTTAAATGTGATTGCCAACCAGCAGATGTATTGTGACGTTTGACATCAGAGTAAAAGGGTCTGAACTACTTTGTGTTGGTCGGTGGTATGAAAACCTTCCAAGGTGTTTCAGTACTTTTTCAGAGCTTTGTGAATGTCATTAGTCAAAGCCGAATAAGGTTCCTTTTTGTTTGTTTATGGTCCACCATAAAGCAAAGGGCACCGTGGCGCTGGTTGAATCTCACCAGGTAAATATGACGCTGCAGATCAGTGCGGCCGGTTTGTGCTGCTTCCATGTCAGATAATGAGCGAATGATCGGGAAATCGTCTTGATGAGCTGCCATTGTTTTATTTTTTTGTTTTGTTTTTTCCATTGACCAATATAAAATGTATCCAAAGGAAGCATCTGCTTTTGTTTAATCTGTAAATGAAAAGAACCAGAAAGATGAACTGATTCATATCCGATTTATGCAGAAACAGATGATGAGGGTAAACTTGTGACGTTTTTATTAGGGAGAAACGGATCCAGTGCAGTGGGGAATGTGTTTCCAGAAAGATGATTAAGACTTTTCAGGATTATTGTTTTTTATTTTTTGTCAATATTATGGCAATAAACTCTACTGATCATCTTCCTCCTGTTCTTTAAAGGTCAAAGTTTGACATGTTAGGCACTCCTGCTGCTTACGCTCCGTCCTCAGCTGTGTTGTGTTATGCCTTGATATTTTGGTATTTGCTCTGTTTCATTTCCATTGTAGTATTGTTGTATTATATATGGAAACTGGAAGGTAACTTGCGGATAAGTGACTTGATTAGAGCCGCGTCAACATGTGGCAGCAAGAAACTGGAATTACACCAAACTCCACATATCCAGCTTCATTCTGTATTTGCATTTTTTCCACACAAACATTTATTAGAAGTTTTAATTTCTGCTGATTTTAGTTATATTTTACAGCTAATGAAAACCCAAAATTCAGCTTCTCTCAAATTTGCTGTATTGCATACAATAAAAAAAAGAAGAAAACATGTTTTTAACTGACAGAAAATGTGTGTGTGCTGCACAGTTCCCTCATGATGACTGGTAATCAGAAAACTGAGCTTCATACATCTCCATTTTTCATTTTTATTCTTTTTGTGGGAACGGAGAGCATAGATCTGATTTTGAGAGGCCTCAGTTAAGCCTGCATAGTTTCAATATGGTAATTTGTTTTTATTTAATGCGCCCAGTTATTAAAGAAGGAACATTCCCTCCTCATCAGTTGAATGCGGCATGGCTGGCTTTATAGGGTCATCCATCAAAGATGTTTTTTAATTAAGGAAATCTTGCCGTTATCGACATCATTCTGTGCTTATGTGCATGCGGTTTTCAAGTATCCAATCACAAAGCTTCAAGCTTAATTTTTCCCGACATAAAATCCCATCTGTGGCATTCAGCGCCCCGATCTGCAGGTACCGTGACTGTTGGAAACAAACGGTTTGTTCCTTTGTGTCATTTTGCAGGTGACAACGCACCAATCGTGATTCAGCCTCAGGCATCCAATGGCACCTCGAGCCACGCAGAGGCCCAACATGGACCTGGAGAGGATGGAATGAGTAAATAAATCCACGGATGAGAGAGTCTTTAAGAAGATAAGCTCCAGTTTATTGTTTTTGGGACTTTTTGTGAACTCGAGGTCTCACCAGCTACTGGTATTCAAATCAACGCACATGAAACGTATTGGGCCTTTCTGTTTACATGAATCATGCTTCATAATGGTATTGCCGTGGTTTTTGTTTTATGACAAAGCCTTGCAGATCAAAACCACTGATCTCTCAAAAAACAGTTTTTTTTTTTTTGTATTTTTGCTTGTGCACTTTAAACTCACAGGTTAGTGTAAAAGTTGCCATAGTGGTCTGAAAACGTCTCCGCTCAGGATTCCTACATGTGGACATCTGTTTTATATTTTACATAGATATACATATATTTAACAGGCTAATTCAGATTATTCATGCTATTTGAGGCCAACCACTTGTCTTCCTGTAAATATTTACCTAGGAATAAATGACCTGATGACTTTTGGGTTGACACATCCGGTGTTTCTCTGTTGGGTGATGCTGGTCTATCTGTACTTCAAACGTCTTTTCTAATCAACTTCATATGAGAGTTGGATGGTTTTTAAACTTTTTTTTTTCCTTTCTTCACTCAATCTGATTATTTTATATATTATATATTTCATATATAATTTACACATAAAGCCAGAACGGCCGCAGCTAGCTACTTCTACCTTTTTATTAGGTAAGCTTTAATTAGCCGGCTTAAAAAGGCGTTTACATTATTTATTCTGCCCAGCTGTGGCCTGGCGAGGTCCTCGGTGTTACTCATGGGCCCCTATGAGATTATCACAGTACGATGACCTTGAGTGGAAATACTACATTTTCACAGAAATAAAGAGGTATCGATAATAATAATATGTATTTATTTTCATTTTGATGTGTAATCTTAAGTAGAAATTGCCAATAAACAGCTAAAACAGGCTGGTTACAGGGAAACATCCATTTTTGACAGCTAGCCACGCTGCCAGCTCATCCTGCCAACGAGCAATCATACATGCTCTTAATAACTTGCTTTTGTCTGTTTTTGTGACCAGAAATGTTCCCAAACATCCAAATAAATTCTTCTTCTTTTTATTTTTTAAAATAAACAATAAAATTGCTGGAGTTGTCCTTTAGCCTCCTGACCACCAGGGTGCAGCACCAGCTGGGTGTAGAGGTTGGGCTCCTCTGTGCTCACCCTGCCACTTTCTCTCATTACAGACTGTTAGAAAGACATGATGAAAAATGTTTGTGGTTTTGAAATTGTAACTCGTTTAAAACGTTTACAACAACACAGTAGTTTGTGCCCAAAGGCTGTAGCATTGAGCGCAGCATTTGCAGAGAAGCAATCGGGAAGTTTTCATCTGTTCTCAGGGAGACACTTCGAAAACTGGCCTGCAGGGGGAGCCAGAGGCACACTTTCCTTTAGTGTTTTAAAGGAAACGCCTCGTGGCTGCTTCTGATTCTCTAAAGTAATCTGCACGGTTTATTATCGGACAGTTGGATAAGCTGTAGTTAATCATGTAACCAAAAGCTTTATTGAAAATGTGACTTTATTATACAAACTCAATAAAGCACCATTTTGAAATGAGCCATCACCACAACAGGAATGTCATGTGTCCAAACTGTCAGGTGAATATGTTATTACCATTTTTACAAAATATCTCCACGTCGATCCTTACACTCTGCTTTGGTTTTGGTTTGTTTAAACCATAAATCTTTTCTGTCTTGAATCTGGTGATGGGGTCAAAATGTTTTTGGGTTTTGTTTTGTAGGTGTATATGGTAAATTATTCTGTGAATTCAGAGCTGAATTTTTGATTGTAGGTTTTTTCCATTCATATTGTATTTTTATATTTGTAGGCTAATTATTTTTTGCCTCATATCTGGATTTGCTAGTGGTCTATAGTCTCTTCCTTCTACTGCCTGAATGAAATTATGAAAAAGTCTGTATAACTAATGGAAATGACTCTGAAGTGCCTGAATATATTCTCATATATCCTGTTGTTTAATTTTTATTAGAATATTAAATGAACTTTTTTCCCTCAACATTCCAAATATTTTTCTACGTTTTAGCGTTTTTGTAAAATTAAAGCAACATAAATGTATGATGAAATAAATGTTTTGTCCATCATGGAAATATTTGTGTGTGTGTTTTTTTTTTTTTTTGTTTCACACCATCATTGGCTCCACCCTGGCCAGATAACTCGTGTTAGAACAGGTGGCAGGTTTTCAGGCTTTACTTCCACCTCTAAGGCAAAAACCCCTGAAAGTTATGGACTCACCGTCTGACTCAGAAACGCAGCTCCTGGTTGAGTCTGACCTGGTTGAGTCTGACCTGGTTGAGTCTGACCTGGTTGAGTCTTACCTGGTTGAGTCTGACCTGGTTGAGTCTGACCTGGTTGAGTCTGACCTGGTTGAGTCTGACCTGGTTGAGTCTTACCTGGAGCCTCTCACAAGGTGCCTGGAACCGTCTCGCCTCAACTTCTCAGCGTGGTTTGCTTCTCTAGAGTCGACTGAAACATCTGAAATGTTGCGTTACCTGGCAGGTCGAGTCCTACTGGGATTAGGGATTCAGATTCGGAGCTCAGTGAAGATGCGTGCAGCGTGGAGCAGGAGTTCAGCAACGTGTTCAAGCCTGAAAATAAGACGAGACGTGAGGCCAGAAGGAAGCTGCTCGTCGCCTGCGCCGTCAGCCTCGTTTTTATGACCGGAGAGGTGATTGGTGAGATGCAAGTCATTTCCTGTGGCTCTTTGTTTTTATTTTTTATTTTCTATGAATTCTGTTGAAAGAACACGCTGAATTTATCTCTAGGATCTTCTCGTGTTTTAATTTTTTTTTAGCTGAAATAAAAACGATAAGATGCTTTTTTTTTTTTGGTCTTCCAGGCGGATACGCGGCTCACAGTTTGGCCATCATGACGGACGCGGCTCATCTTCTGACGGACTTCGGCAGCATCGTGATCAGCATCTTCTGCCTGGAGGTTTCGTCCAGGCCTCAAACTCAAACCATGACTTTCGGCTGGCACCGAGCAGGTGGGACTGAGCGAGAGCCGCAAGTTTTATATGGCAAAATCTGCTATTAAGGACGCGGCCCTAGGTCTCCAACCATGGATTCGTTCACGAGCTTTTACGTCGATCTGTACTGCCATATCGATGGCCTTCAAAAGCGGCATCACATGAACTTCTTCGTGTGGTTTCCATGATAAGGGGCTGTGAGTTTGAAGAAATTTCTTCGTCATGCCGGCTGCTGGCATGTGCTTGTTCTAAATTAGCGGTTCTCAACGTGGGCCGTACCGCCCCCCAGGGGGCGCTGGCAGACATATTTTAAAAAAAGGGGGGCGCTGGGAAGCCTTTGGGGGGCGTTTGGTCGAAGGTAAACTTTATTGTTAATAATAAAATAATGGTCAGTGCAAAGTAGCCTGCAAATTATTTGGTGGGGGCGGTGGCGCAACTACACATTTTTCAGGCGGATGCGAAAACATATATCGGTGCACGTGAAGTTGCGATGCTCCCCCACCCGACCCCCCCAAGGGAAAAATACGTGAGGGGTAAAACTCGCTACCTTTACCTCATTACGTGCGCGAGGTGGAACCTGCGTACCCACCTTTTGCCACTGGGGGGCGTTGAGGGACCTAGATAAGGGCTAGGGGGGCGCTGGGCCAAAAAAGGTTGAGAAACAATGTTCTAAATGAAAGACGGCACTTTCTTCTTTTTTTTCCAATTTTGACCTCCCGCTAAATCGCCCCCTGGTGGTTAAAGAAAAATTCACAGAAAAGCCGCACCGGGCTCTACAAATTTCTAACATCACAAGTTTCATCATAATCTTCCTTTAAAAATAATTAAATAAAATAATGGAGTCTCATCTGACCTAGTTAAGTCTGGTTACCAGTGGCTAACATAACGAGGCAAATCTATCAGGTTAAATTTATACACCAGGTTGTTGCTACTCATCATAGAAACTTTGATACATTTTAAATGACAGTAAAGCAAAAATAAATTGTTTTATAATAACTTCCTCGAATTGGATTTTCTATAACCATTAGGCTATTTCAGATGTTCAGCAACATCTTAACTTTCACATAAGACTCGGCTGTTTGGCTGTGCAGAGATCCTGGGGATGTTCCTCTCCATCGTGTCGGTCTGGACCGTGACGGTGGTTCTGGTCTTCTCAGCCGTGCAGAGGATCGCTGAGGGAGACTACGACATCGACAGTCAGATCATGCTTGTGACCTCTGCCTGTGCCGTGGTGGTCAACGTCCTGTGAGTGAGCCGTGTGATTTTTAGCCAAACGAACCCTGTTGTTAAACTCAGGGTTCACACAGGTGCTTGAAATCCTTGAAAGAGCTGAATATTCAGTCTGCAGAGTTTTGTAATGAAGTGCATTTGATTAAAAAGCCTGGATTTGTAAAATATTATTTACGGTTGAAATAAGATATTTTCATGGACCTAATCAAAAGTCTGAAGTTAAAGCTGACTAAACTTTTCTTGCTTTAGGTCAGTTTGAATTACCAAAAATTCCTATTTGCGAACTGCTAAAAAACTTAGTGACATTTTTAGAGATTTTTTTTTCTTGTATCTATTTTTGTATCTTGTGCTTTAGCATTTTATTTGAGCAGGAACATTATTTATTTTAACCTGATTTGTTAGGATTGTTTCTATGTAATATTTATTTTTCCTAATGGCTCAATAACTTATTGATCTGTGTAGGACGTGTGAGAGACATTTCCAAACATAAATGCTATATTTTAATTTTCTTTGTCGCTGCTGTAGAATAGACGACATTATTAATAACATTAATAGATGAGGAGAATCTGGAGAAGCTTGAAAATGTTTGAACCAATAGGGAAAAGTGTGCAAACCCTGTAACTAATGCAGACCTCTAACTCACGCAGGATGGTTCTGATTCTTCATCAGTCTGGTGCCTCACATGGCCACAACCACGGGGTCCCCGTAGCGCAGAGGGACAAACGGACTCGGGGTCGTTGCCACAGCAACGCAAGTGTGAAGGCGGCCTTTGTCCACGTGTTGGGTGACCTGCTGCAGAGTGTTGGTGTCCTCCTGGCTGTTAGCATCATCCACTTCTGGGCGAGTTTCAGTAAAATCCCAGAGCAGAGTAACATGCCCAGACGTGTCCTGTCAGCTCGGAGCTTCTGATTCATAACTTCACTATGACTGGAGATCTGCTGTGTATTTTACAGTGGTTTGGAAAAAGTATTTCTATCTCTTTGTTTCCTACATTTTGCCACCACAAACACCAACGTATTTGATTGAATTTGAAAAACAGACGCTTAACTTTTATACATTATTTTTGCCATAGACTGTTAAATAGCAGTGGGCGGATCGATATAGAATGTCGATAAATAACAAGTCGGTATCAGATATATTCTTAAGTTTTAGATTCCCTCTTGAAATTTGTGTTCATTCTTACATTGTAATATCTCTGATATATGTCAAAACAGTTTTGATTTTCTATCAAAGGACAATCTTTTGCACTTTATTTGGGAAAGAAATTTGCACACAGGTTATGGTAATAAGGTATTAATGTATTCTGTAGAAACTTGTAAAATCAGCCCAAATTCAGTTCTTGGATAGAATAAAATAAATCAAACAAAAAACTGCAAGAAAACCTAAAAGTCGGAAGTTTGCCGATACAGCATCAACATCAGTAAAACTGGCACTGTATCGACACCCCAAAAAACACAATATCAAATACCTGTGTATTTTGTATTCTTTTGTATTCTTTAATATGTGAACAAAAAGGTTTACATGCATACGTTAGCAGCCTTTTATTGCTTTATTGTTGACCTCCGCTAATATACTTTCTCGCCTACAGCCTGAGTATAAAGTGGCAGATCCCATTTGCACCTTTCTGTTCTCTGTCATCGTCGTCGGGACGACGCTTCCCATCTCGAAGGAAGTGTTCAGGATACTGATGGAAGGTAAACGTTTGCCTCCCATGTGTTGCTGCTGACTGGAGCTTGACAGCAGGCACTGCGCCGTCTTTCTGCCCGTGTGTTGGTCATGTTCAGGTTCTCCTCAGGGCGTCGGCTCCGTTAGAGAGCAGCTGCTGTCCGTGGGAAAAGTCAAAGCTGTTAACGGTTTGCACACATGGAGCCTCAACATGGACCACTCACTGCTTTCCGCACACATCACTATAGGTGGATAGATCTAAAACACGCCACAGATGTGTTTAAGGAGCCGCTTCATCGTAGTCAACAAAATGTCTGTCTTCACAGGTGAAGATGCGGATTCACAGATCATCCTCAGGAAGGCAACCAAGCTCCTTCGTTCCAAGTTTGGTTTCTCCAGCATCACAATCCAAGTGGAGCGATGCAAGACTTCATCTGAAAGATGATTCTGATTGGCTGTTCCCTTTGTGGCAACCAACTGCAGCTGGTTTTAAAAAGCAGAGACTATTGTGGCTGTCCTCATGCCAAAAGCTGTGACCGTTATTTGGAGTACGCATTAAGTTTTCACCCAAACACCATGGAAATGAATGTCAATCATTATTATTATTATTCCAGGATTAAATGAAACTATTTTTCATGTTTGAATTTATTGTTGGCTCAAATATGACAATAAGTGAATAAATATGTCCCCTGTTAACATTTGGCTAATTTGTTTTAAATCAATCTTTGTAAGTTTAAAGTTTATTTAAATTGGTTGGTTACCTGGACACATTTGTAAGCATTGGGCATAAGCTTTCACTTGGTTTCGCATTTTATTTATTTGTAGAGGGATAATGAATTTTAATAAACACAGTGTGAATATGAGATTGTAGCCAATGTTAACTAAATTTGTACAATAATCAAATGGGTTATGCTGATTTCTTCTTTTAACATTATGAAGCTATACTTAGAACCTTCTTAAGATCCAATAGTGCAAAATGCTAATTCTTGCAGTTTTTTAACTGGTCTTAAGATTTTGATCAGATTTTGATCTCTTTAAATTCACACGCATACTTCCATTTTTTTCCCTCTCTGCAATAGATTTAAATAATTCAATACTCAACGAAAATAAATGTAAACAGTTTGTGTATTTATTGAAAATGAAAACTACAAAAGTATTCACACTTTTCACTGAGATCTCATGGGAGGTAACGGCTGTATTTGTGGCAAAACTCTTCAGAAAAAAGCAGGAATATGTCTGCTGGACTCGGAAGGGTAAAATGAAACATCTGTGAGATGCATTAAAACACGTTAAAACGACATTCAGACAGAAATACTACTTCCTTTTTTATATTCTGCAAGTTAGTCAGGGACGGAGTGCAGAAAGAGGAAGTGAGAGGGAAAAATATAAGCGAAACGAAGCATTATTGACCGACTGCTCAGGAGCGTTTATGTTAAAGAACAAGTGATTCTTTCCACCATCATGGCGGCCGTAAACAAACCCACTTTGAGGAGGCAGCAGCTAAGAAAACCCTCAGGACTCCATATAAAAAGAAAATATAGCAGTGAGTCTCACTCACTCAACCATAAGGCACCGCAGAAATCAACTTTATATTCTTACCTTAGGGCTAAGGAGAGTTTTTTAAATTTACATACAAGATTTGCTTGAGATTTACACATCTCTGCTGCTTTTCTTCAGATAAAGCAGAACAATTCAAACACTGGGTTTGCCACAATAAATGGCTATAGATCTTAAGTGATCAGGTGTCGCCGTGCATATTTTTTGGTATACTTGGGTGTTGGGGGGTGTCATGCTTTTTCATCATCATGATTAGTTTATTCTCTTAACAGTTCAGACCAGGTGGACTGTAGTCCCTCACGACACATAATACAGAGGTCATACAGTACAAACATCAGATATGTACAAACTATTCAATCCTTATTGAGATTAAAGATGGCATTAGTGCCTATAGTCAAAACAAACACTTGATTAAGACAACTATAGCTGCTATTGGACATACATTTTGTTCAGTTTTTTCTCCCACCATGTAACAGTTGTAAAAGAATAAAAAGAAAACTTCCCTCCCCTCCCCAATTGTTCCAACATGATACAAAAACCCCCCCTAATAATTCAAGGTAATCCCGATGGAACACAAGTCTTCACTGTTCAGAGTCGGGGCGTCCGTCCTTCCAGTAGTTCCTGTACGCCTCCTGGAACATGTTCTTGCAGGAGATCCTGGCTTTCAGCTTGGAGCAGATGAGGAAGGAGCCGCCCATCTTCCTGTGGAGGGAGTAGGTCTCCTCCGGCGGCGGCGTCAGGCGCTCGCGCAGCATCACGGGGATGAGCCTGTGGATGCGCTCCGTGGTGCTCTGCTCGCCGAAGTCGAACGGCTCCTGGGAGCTGAAGGCCTCGCCGAGGATCATCACGGCGTCCACATGGGCGTTCTCCATCGACTGCGGGAGAGGAAGAGCGGAGGCCGAGTTAACGTTCGGGAGGGAGCAACATTGGATTGGTCGCTCCCTTTGAGCTGAGGCTTAAGCGTGTAAAACAATCCCCCCCTACAAGAGGAACAGATGGGGCCCCCACAGGACCCCCCAGGCCAAAATCAGACTTGTGAAGCTCATGAAATGAAAGACGACTGGTGAGGAAACCAAGATTCTCAGAGGAAGATAAAAAAAGGCTTAATGAGGATGGAGAACTGGTTTAAAAAGTAATGAAAATATTCATTAAATAGGAAATGGCGTCTAGCAGCTGGTTTATGTGGCGTCAGCTGGTCACGTTTGTGTCTTTTAGAATCCGACTCAGTTTCCACAAGACTAACGGACCGGGGCCAGACGAACTGCTTCACTCTGCTGAAGGAACCTTCTGACTTACTCTGGCCCAGTTTCCAGAAGCAAGTCATCTGATTAGTTTTTACTTTAGCACAAACCTGGTGATTTAACAGCAGGAGCCGCGATGGAAGCCTGGAAAACCTGGCGACAAATTGGTTTACGCAGCTGAGTTGTTTTATAAAGAGCAAGTCGCGTTTTCAGGTTCAGTATGAGGAGTAAAAAAAATAAAGTGTTAATTGACGTTCAGTTTTGAGATGGAATGTCAAAATTATTGCTGCTCCAGCGCAGCTTTATAAGTTAAAAATAAAATACATACATTTTTATGAGTCAAATAAACCTTTTATTTGGAGTCTTATTCATTTCATTACAAGGTTTCTTGTAACCTTGACGATTATGGTTAACAGATTAGGAAAATCCCCAAATTCTGAAAATTAGAATATTACATAAGATCAATTTAAACAAATTGTGTTCATTTCCATGGAGTCACTGCTTGGTCAGACTGAGAGACCCAGTTAGAGGTAGAACCGGTTAGAACCTTTGTAGGGCTCCTGAGTTAATTAGCTGATTAGGGTGCGACACCAGGAGTCTCCAAGATTTAACGATTTCACTACATCCCAACATTTAAGACATAAAATTTTGGGTTTTCATTACTTGTAATATCTGTAATTATCTGTGTATCATCAAAATAAGAATCCTCTTTGTGTTTAGCCTCCAATAGCCAATGATGTGGTTTTAAACAGTTTATGCAAAGACAACATTTTTTAATTAGATCAAAACGAAATGACTTTCATGGTCAACATTGAGGGTTAGCAAACATAAAATTACCGATAATTCACCAACAACACGCTAGAAGTTACATTTCTCGCATACAAATGGATTTCAAAATGCATTGAAATCCCAAATAGACACATAACTACATGCTATCATGAGGTAACGCTTGGCTACAAGCTACGACACATGTGCTAAACATGTTTTACAAATAGTTTGTTTTCTGTAAAAGAGGAAAAAGTTTTGCGAGTATTTTATAGATTGTTTCTCTAGCCAATAAAACAAAAACATGGGGATTAAATGTATAGCTTTTATGTAGTGCAGTGAGCGCTTTTTTTGTTGATATGTTTGGCTCTGACCTGAAGGCTTCTGGAAACTATTAAACTAACTGGAGGTCCTCTAAATGAGTAGCCCTGATAATTAGAACCAGATGAAGAAAAAAGGCTTTCTGTCAGCGTGATAAATCGCTAGAAACACAAACGACAGGGTAACATCGCCACAAATACACATCGGGACCGAGAGGGAAAAAAAATTAAAAATACAAAAGACGACAGCAAGATCCCCCAACTGAATTCCATATTGGGCCACTGATTATTATTACAATGAAACAATTGTTGTACAAAAGTAAATCCCAAAATTATTTAAAATCCAAATTTGAAATGCTTAAAAAAATAAACCCAAAATCCAGACAGCAGGAAGTTCAGCTGTTTGTTGGTGAAACACAACCAGAGCTTCTTAGAGCAGCTTGCTTCTGATTGGACATTCGAGACGCTGTCGCTTTTTTTTTTATGTCTTCCGACAAAGCGACGTGGTGCAAAGCAACTTAATTACAGCCTCTTATAGTTAAATCAAAGTTTCTCACCTTTGTCTCATATCCTGTGAGGAACTTCATCTCTCTGGATCGGAGCAGGACGCCTTCTCGGTTCTGATCCGCAGCTACATTAATGACCTGAAGGCACAAAATGACCCAAACATGAAGGTTGGGTTAATGGAAATTAAAAGAAGTTTTTTTAGCTACACAACTTTCAACAAACTGGGACTGTATTATCAACCGACTCTGGAACTGCATCTAAAAAAAATTCATATATATATATAATTGCTTAAAATATTATTTCATTCTTCCTGTGGTAAAGTTGTGAAACTGTACGCTCCTCAAACAAACCCTGACTTCTGATTGGCTAACCTGAACAGCAGTAAATCTGCGGACCAATCTCCTCGTCCGTAGCCGTGCTAGTCCCACCCACTCACATTACTGGGTGCAGATCAATTCACAGGACCATGAAACAATCAACAAATAATGACATTTAATCATCATTCAACTGATATGTATTCCTGACTACAAGTTGGATTATCAATCAATCAATTTTATTTATAAAGCACCCTTCATACTAAAAGCATCTCAAAGTGCTGCACAGATCGATAAAACAAACAACTCACATGGAAAAACACACAACTGTATGGAAAATACACAAGGTACTTGGAAATTATCCAATTCAGGAAACGCATATCAAAAGATGAACCTGCTCTTAAAGACAACTTTTTTTTTTTGTCAAAAATGTGTCGTCATGACAAGGGGACAAAAAAACCACAAGTCGCTCCTGACTAGCCAAACCATGTAAAAAATACAGAAAGTACGTTGAAATAACTGATTTATTAAGGTTTCCTTTTTCATTATTATTTTTAAATCCCGTCTCTTATGGTGCCACTTTTGGCCCTTTACGATACACTGAACCTACTTCCTCGCTGTAAATGTTTTGCCATATAAATAAACTGAACCGAAAACGTTTTAACTTCCTGTTACAGATGCAACTGATGTGACTTTTTTAACATTATTCCAAGAAAACAGAAACACTTCGCCTGCATTTTGTTTTTACAAGTTTCTGACTGAACTGAATAAGTAACAAAGGATTTGTTTTAGTTTTGTGTCTTGAGCTGTTTGCTCCTTTAAGGCCAAGACGAGTCCATCCACCTCCCACAGAAGGACGGCTGTTCTTATTCTAGTGGATTCACATCCACACAAAGGGATGTGCTGCTGTCCTCCTGACCAACAAATAAAGCCAGAAGGAAAGTTTAAATGCTCAGGGCTTTCCCAGCTGTGTGCCTGTACAGAAAATCTGTCCATAACCATAAATATTGCATTTGCTTGCTAAGTGTAGCACTTCGTTTTTTTCTTTTGACAAAGAAGAAAAGACTAAGAATGAACTTTGAGCCATAAACATGGAGAAGTCTTTATTATTTATCAGGCAGTTCCTGGACTACTAAGACACTCTCCTGCTAGTAATCAGTGAACAATTAAGTTTTAAAACGAAATATTGTCAAATTATACAAATTCAGGTTTTCAGCACAAAGTGTTATAACACACAGTGCATTTTGAAGATGTTATTTTACTGAAGGATAACAAACTCCTCTGGAACCAAATGTGGTTTTATTTGGTGAACAAAAAAATATGAATAAAGAAGTGCACAGAGGCCAGATTTGTTGTTTTTTTTCTTTGCTTATTTGACCCATTGTACAGCAGCAGTGAAAAGTAAAAGTTCGATTCCCACACCTCTTACCTCAATGTACATGTCGGTGAATTTCTTGTCAAATCCTCTTGTAGCTCCAAAGTCCAACAGCGCGACCTGAAAACAGGGAAACGAGACGACCCGTCACTCACCGCCGAGACGGGAAGACGTCTTACACCAGCAACGCTCGGGTTGACCAACCTTATGGGTCTGTGGGTCGTAGAAGAAGTTGGACCAGTTTGGATCGGTCTGCATGAATCTGAACTCAAACAGCTCCCTGAGGCATAAAATCAGGATCTGCTCACCGATCTGGGGAGTGAAAAAAAGCAGCTATTAGAAGTTATATTAATACTAATGCTACATGTTGTATAATAACATCTGCTACTCATAAGGACAACATTAACCACATTGGGACTTTCCACGTAAAAGGTTCCACGATTAAACCGATTATCGCGATGAATCATACTGGATCGATTATGAAATAATCGTCAACTAATTTAGTAATTGATTAATCACTAACTGGAGTATAGAGACAAATATCAGTAATTAAGACAAAACTGTACAAAAAAAATACATACATTTTGAATTTAAGATAAAAGAAAAAAATCTTTTTGAGTATTAAAGCGGCGTAGTTTTTAATTTCACCTGGTTCAAATTCTGCAAAAAACAAATAAAAATAAATCTCATATTAAGCATGTTTTTCGATTCAGTTATTAGTTGATTCACCAGATCAGCAATATGCTGTGTTGATGTTAAGCACAAACAGCAGAGCTTTTCACATGTTGATGTTAGAAATGTTTATCTGCAGATGCAGCCTTTGCTACAAATAATGAAGCTTTTTTTAAAATAAGAAAACAAACATTTTATTGCTTAAAATGTTTGTTTTATTTTTAAAAAGTAATTTAATTATTTGTCAATTTTTATTTCAATATATTTTGAATATTGTACAAAATAAGCTTACATGGTTAAATGAAAAACCTGCAGAAAGTGTCAAATTTTTGAACGATCAATCATCAGAATATTTGATTACTAAACTAATCGTTGGTTGCAGCCACGTTCTTCCACAGGTTTGGTTCTACCGGAAGTCCATGAAGGATTCTGTGGAAGACATGATGTTTCCCAATCTTTATTCTAAAATCCAGGTGTCATTTTGCTTTTACTGAGCATTTATAAAAGTATTTTGTGCTCCGTTTTAATGTGAAAGTAAAAAAAAAACAAGAACCCCCCCCCCCGAAGGTTTGTGGTTATGCTGTGAAAAGAACAATGTGGGGAAAGAAAAGTTGAAGGCCGTGTTTGTGGATCAAACCAGGTCATATTTCACACTTCAACAATGCATCGACATTGACTCGGCCCGGCGTGGCCCGAAATCTCAGAGGTGTACCTCATTCCTGAGCTCCTGAGGAAGGTCTGTGGCCTTGTCCAGCGGGAAACCGGACACCAGCGTCGTGGTGAGGACACGCTCCCTGCTGAGCTCGTCGATCACATCGGGCACGTAGAAAAACGGGTGATCCTTCAGCAGCTGCCTGCCACGCAGAGAGAGGCGTGCAAGGTCAAATATAAAAGGACGCAAAGGTTGGGCCGATTTCAACGAATGCTCTGGACTGTAAAGGGTTTTAATCGGTGAGCTGTTTGCGGTCGAACCCAGAGCTGACAGCTGACCAGCTGTAAGGCTGCACCAAACTCCCCAGGGAGGTTTCCCTCTGTCTGCAGAGAAATACCTCAGTGTTGACTCTTGTCTGCTGAGCAGCCGTCCTAATGTGAAATCTGCTCTGCTTTTGTTCAATAAAGTTCAATAAAAACAGATGTCAGGCTCCAGGCATGTCAGGCTCCAGGTTATCAGTGGCATTTTTAAAATACTACTTTGTATTTTTTTTTTTTTTACTTTGATGAAATTATCAGCCTTTTCCTCTGTTTAACTCCCAGCATAAATCAACTCAAGCTCTTGGGAAATTAACTGTTTGTCACTGAACGCAGCATTCAGCTCTGCAGGCTGCAGCCAGGGATCCTGGAAAACACGAAGGGGAAAGAGAGAAGTGGAGGCCGGTTTCTACAGCGCAAGGCTTCAGGAGTTTCACTTTTCAAACCTGCAGATGTTCAAGTTAAGTTCAATAAAAGGGAAGCAACAGAAACTCCTCTGGCAGGCAATTTCCGTTTCAAAACTACAAACTGTTTCAGATTCAGATTTCAAAGACGGACTGAAAGTCAGAGGCGACGTTTGAACTGGAGGGATGAACCTAGAGGGATGTCAAGGTTTTACTATCAGAGCATATGAAGCCTTAAAAGACCCAAAACTTTACACAAACTCAATATGACATGAAAAAATAAATGCTACCCATTTAGCCACCCAGTTGATTATTTTCTTATATGGGCTGTAAGATTTGCTATTGAGTTTCTAGTTACTCCAACATTAAGATGAATGAAAAACGTTGCTTATAAATGGGAATCTATTTTTCAGACCTAATATTTTTTCTTTTAGAGATAACTTAAGACTGACTTACTACCTCACGTTTTTTCGTTGTAATTTAAGATAATTATAAATAAAGACTATCAACAGATTTAACTGCTGATATGCTCTTTTCTGCACAACAGACAAAAAATATCTCACAATTATCATAATTCAAGCAAATATAAAACACAAAATGTAATATGAGAATTACATACATTAATCAGAAAGGCTTTGACTGTCATTTGATTAACTTCTAAAAGATCAACATAAACATATTACAATATCTGCCAGGAAAAAAAAGAAGAAAAAATGCAATGGACTTACTGAAACTTTCTGGCACAGTTTGCCTCCCTTATGTAATCACACTCCCAAGCTAGTTCACGACTCATGACCTCAATAAGATGTTCTGGAAACAAACCTGTGAATTTTAGGTGAAAAACGGGGATGGGGGTGTTAAACATGACAAGGTGTTCTCGGTTGGCACACAGGTATTATCAGACGTGACGCCTGCACACAATAGCAGCTGTTATCTTACAGGCGATAAAAAAAACCCTCCAACAATGTTACCTTCAGGCAGAGCGTTGCTTAAACTCAGTGCAGTCATGATGTTATTCACGTCGCTCTTTATGCTCTTGGCGATTCCCGGGTACTGGCGGAACATTTGGGCGTCAGTTTGCAGAACGCGAACACGATGTGCTCAGATAATTCGCTCCTGCGTGAACACGGTGCTCACCTGAATCTTCATGGCCACCTCTCTGCCATCCTTTAGCCTCCCGAAGTGAACCTGACCAATGGAGGCGGCCGCAAATGGCTTCTCTTCGAAGTACTCCAGGCTGTCCCTCCAGTTCGGGCCCAGATCGCTAGAGATTATTTTCTGGAGGTAGATGAGGTAAAACAAACAAAAAAAACAAAGCTCTATTGAAGAGACTGGAAGCTAAATATATTTTTCTGTACTGTTAATTGAAATAATTGTACCATCATTTGCTTAGTGGGCATGAAGTCTGCGCTCTGTCGGACCCGCTCGAAGATCTTAGCCAGTTGAGGATTGATAAAGGCGTCGTCTGATGGAGGAAGATCAGAAAACAAAAGCAAGCTAATCCCAGTCCTTGTGTTAAGTTTGTTTGCTGACTAATGCAATAAAAGTTTTAGCTAACAGGCTAACACCGTTATTTTTATATATCTCAAAAGATATAACAAAGTATTAGACAAAACCTTTGTCTATTTGTTTGAAAAAAGCTACATTTAGGCAAAGCTAACGGAAACCTCACATAGCTACTAGCTAAGACGAAATGTAGTTTTTGCTACATTTAGCATATATTTACATTTTCGTCAATGCTCTATGAACTCAGAAATGTATTTTGATATTAAGTGAGAATTTGCTGCACACAGTGGAAAAGATTCACCTCAAGCTAACAGAAACAGCTATATGTCGCTACATGCTTAAGCTAACTGTAGCTTCTATATGAACTCTAAACTTATTTGGAAAGCAGTGTTGTTCAGCTGGACAAAAGAATAGTTCACTCTTTCTTTGGTTAGAGGAGGTATTTAGTTTTCTTTTCTAGTGACTGTAAAAAGCACTGACCGTCAATTTTTTTTGACAGCACTGGACAAAGAGTCCTAATGGACCACAAAAAGAACATCCTACAGCCATGAGGGTGCTATTACAGGGACCTTGTGGTATTTTGACCAAACCCAGACACACACATCTCATTAAGCTCTCAAGAAGAACATGTCTTCTATGTAGATTAGTTTTCAATCAACATTTGTATTTTTTTATAACATAGAAGCCACGGATCAGAGTAAGTCTGATCCATTGCAAGTCTTTGAGCTGGAAATAGAACAATCAGCAGATATGGTCCGCAGCCTCAGCAGTTCATCACAGCATACTTTAAAATCCATAAAACAAGTCAAGGCAGTCTCCTGAAAAATGAAACGTGAGTTGACGAAAATCTACATTCGCAAATAAAAACATAAATAGAAGCTGCAGAAGCAGGAATATAACAAGCTTAACATGATCCCCCCCTTAAATCTTTCTTACTTAAATGGTTGTTTCCCAACTACAGCAAACGGAACAAGTTGAAACCTGATAGCGAGAAAATGGCCGTTTCAGAAAACACCTTCAAAACAAACGCTGGCGACTGTCCATGCGGGATTTCGACCGGCTGCAGGACGGGTTTATCTTTCAGAAAACAGGGGATTTACGTTACACACAATAAACGCTTCAGTTACTGAGCTCACAGGACAAACACTTGACAGCGGCACAAGCAAAAAGCACGGGAGCTAAAACAGCAGCCTAATGTAGGCGTGTGGTGTGACCACAACCGACCTCGGAGTCGGCTTATGCCGCTGCCTGCAAGAGCTAACAGCTCGGCTGGAATGGCGCCCCGTACGTTCAGCGGGTTATTTTCGGCGCTGATGAAGGAATCCAGCATGTTGGTTAACTGAAGCTTTGTTTACACACAGCCTCATATGGATTCATATTGTGCAGCAGCTCAAGTAGCATCAATAGAGTTTGACAGGAAATGTAGCTTACAGAAAGGAAACTATTTAGCCTCACCTTGGATGCTGAGCATTTGGCCCATTTTCAAAGCCGCTCCTCGAACTTTGCAAAGTGTCCGAACAATTCTTTCAGCGTTCGCCTCAGAGAGGAAGGGATTCGAGTCCAGAATTGCCTTTTTGTTCCCTTTGAAAAAAACATAAAAATAAATAAATAAAAATGAGCACATTTCAGAACACATCAGCTGTCTGATTATCCCTGCATGCTGCTTCAAAGAACGTCCTGTCGGGTTTTGTCGAGTGACTCATTGACCCTCAGTAAAGCAGAGGTCAGACTGGTCTCCGTAGCAACCTGTTTGTGGTAATCTGACAGACTGTAAGCTTCAGTAGCAGAGGTTCCCCATTTTCACGATTCTCTTTTCAAGAAGTTTCACATCAAAGATATGACAGATGTTCAGAAAAGAAGCAACAGAAACATCTCGGACAGGTACTTTTAGAAGTTTTCTGACTTTTACAAACTATTACTTCTCATCATATTAGTTATTTTCCCGGCCTTAGAAATCCTAATCACGGTAAGCGTTCTTTAAAGTCTTAGGATAAATATTGACCCCTGTTGAACTTTTCCACATTTTGGTACAAATTTTAGAGTATTTTATTCACATTGCGTGTCAATAGCTGCCCCCATCTTGACAGAGTCAAATAAAATCAAGTGCAGCTGACATGTAAACAGAGTCCACTTATATCACAGCTGTTCTGAAAAGATTCATTTAAGAATTTAAGTGAAAAAAGACATGGCCCCTACTGCACAAAGCGGTGGCAGCAGTATGCTGTGGGGATGCTTTGCTTTTTAGCTCATTTACAGTAGATTGAAGATTTTAAGCAGAATACGTCTATCGTTGACACAAACTGAAGTCCAATTCTCAACCCAGGGCTCAGTGCTTATCTGGCCTGGTGCTGCTCACTGATAAGTCGACTAAAACTAAACTCCTGCTGTGTCAGATCAGCAGCAGCTTCACCAGGCCGACTGAGCGACAAACTAAACATCACTTCACTTCCTGTTACCTGGTTGTTTGAGCTTGAAACTCTTCTTAGCCATGTCCGCGATCGCGCCGAAGCCGAGTCCGACCGCCAGACCTGTGGAGAGAAACCGCGAGGATCAAACAGAGGCGATGCTCGGCGAGAGTGGAAGTCGAGATCAGCAGCCTGGAAGTCCCACAGGAGCGAGTTGGTCTTTGAAGATGGAGGCGATAACAGGGTTTCTCAAACCGGAGGGGGTGAAACTGAGGCCAAGAGAAAACCAGAGGTGTTTTTTAAATTAGCCGGACTGTCGGCACGTCCCGGAAACTTTTCCCTCAGCTGCTGATAGCCTGAACTTCCATTCTTGTGAGGGAGCGAGTCAGCAAAAAAAAAAAAAAACTGCTGACGAGTTCACTCTCTCTACTGAATCTATAATGAAACTTTGTTCTGTTCACACTTCAATAAAACAAAACTAAACACTCTGGCTTTCTAGTAGCTGAGGTTTAACTTTCATAACAAATTTACTCTTGGTGATCTCCTACAAACCAACTTGTTATTCTCCCATGAGCCTTTGCAGCTGCGGAGGAAGATTGCACAATACTTGCTCAATATTTTTTTCTGCCCAGAAATTATTGTGTTACCTAATGAAAGTCGCTAAGGATTATTACAGTATTTTTTATTTTTATTTTTTATTTCTGAGTCACCAAACTTGTTTTGGAAAATGCAAACTTAAAAAAAAAAAAAAACAAAAGGAGAAAGAATAATTTACAGGGTCAAAATAGAAAACGTGAAAACGGTGATTAACCGTCCTGAGACTGTTTGACGAGCGGAGCTGACCGGTGATCTCACACCGGCTGCACAGCACATTCTTGGGGACAAACGTGGCTCAAAGATACGGATGAAAGGCCGAGTCGGCGGTACGGTTTCATAACCTACCAGTCACTTTCTGTACCGATGTGTCGCTGCAGGAGAAGGAAAATTGACGGTGCACCGAGACGTAAAGCAGTGAGCTGAATTGGAAGATTTTCAGCTTAGAATCCTGTTTGTTTTCCTCACATACATGTGTTCCCGTCATTTACAGTAACTTACTGTCATCATTTGAAAAAGCCACAAAATTTCCAAAATTAAACTACAGTGAGTTAACTTTTAAAATAACATGGTTAAATATAACTATATCAACTTAAAGTGGCTTTTTTTTCCAGCTCTCGAATGCGAGTTGATCACTTTTCAAAGTATGTTGCCTCCCTTCAATGTTTACGATCTGCTACACGTGGAAATATTACTTATAGCTCCTGTTTTCAAGCTTAAACCTGTTAAATATTATTTATACTTTTCTTTTTTTATAATAAATGAGATGGTAGGTAATGAGTTTCATTTAATTTCCCAGCACAAATGACAAGGTTCAGGGTCCAGCAGTAAATTGGTTCCCACCAGAACGTTTGCTCTTTTGGGGGTTTCATCACCCAGAACTACATCGGACAAAACAAACGAAGGTCAAGATTAATAAAAAAAAACCCAACAACTTAAAAATTAAAGCAATTTTTGATGGAAGAAGCAACAAATTTAAAAGATTTCTAAATGTTATTTTGGGGGATCTTCTATAAAAAATATTTTTAAGACCTAAATTTGAGGATTAGGATTTGGAGGATGTTGGTCATCTTGATGGTCAAGTAATGCTACTTCACTTTGGAGTCAAATTTTCAAAATAATCCAGAGACAATAACAGTAGATATCAGGAAGGCAGAAAGAAGTACTGCAAAGTTTTTTTTTCTTTTTTAAAATTTATGTCTCTTATTTAACATTTTGGATTTGGCAGCATTTCTGGAAATGTGATTAAGGTAAATACCCATAATTTTCTAAGAAATACACACTGATTTTATAAACAAAAATATTGGAAATCAGCCACAAATCTCTTGCATAAAAAGAAAACTTAAAAACACTTACTTCCAAAATTGACCAGCCTTCCTATCCGTGTGACCGGCACTTTCCTCTCCCGAGCATTTTCACTCAGCTGAACAAAAAGAGGACAAAACTTGAACAACAAAAGAACTTTTTTTAACTTCTTTTTTCATCACCCCGTCAATCCTAAAAACCTGGCATTATTTACTGTCTTTTAAAGACACAGTACCGCTTGTTTATACTGCTTCGCTTCAGTTTTCTTGGCACTTCTTGCTTTTTCAATGTCCTCCACCGTGAGCCGCCCCACTGTGGAGTTGTCCTGGTTAAAGAGCCGCGTGTGTCCAGAGTACAGCTGACCCGACCAGTTCCTGCGGTACCTGGTGTGTCCAGCACCGGGTCTTCCGCCGCACGCCCTGTGAGCGTTGCTCAGCCCTCCGGCCAAGCAGGAGCTGAGGTACGACCCCACAGTGGAGTATCTGAGGAACTGAGCCGGCGAGGCTCTGAGGATGCTGCAGTCCATCTGCTTGTTGAACGTCTGTCGAAGAAGAACAGCGGCACATGACTGCACTCAAGAACGTCGTTCACTCAGAAAATTAGACAATTGATGAGAAAGGTTGTGGTCCGGTGGTTCTTTAAGGACTCGTACACCAGAATAAATAAAGTAGATGTTTAGCTAGCTATTGTTAGTTTTATTAACGTGACACCGACGATTTCCCTCCCCCAAATGTTGCTGCGCGCTGCTGGTCAGCTGGTCAGTCGCTGAAACGAAGCAACTATAAAGAGAAACGTAGCTGTTTTGTAAATTTTTATGTCATCCAGCCATAGCTCATGCTGGGGCTGGACGACAAGGTTTAAAATAAAGGTTTAAAAATAAAATCTCTTTTTTTAATATGTATTCCAGATCCGATTTTGACCTATCTTTTCCCCACTTGCTTTCTTCTATTTTCTAGACTACAAATGGTTTTTATTTCAATCATCCCTTCTGTGAGTTGTACGACGCAGCACTGGGGTTGAGATTTTTTGCTTAATTACAAGAATACGTTCATAATATTCGCAAAATAAACACACATTTTTACCAGAAGAACATCCTAGAAAAATTCATTTTAATGAGGAAAAAAAGCTCAAGTGTGTGTGTGGTTTTCTTTGAAATACACTCAATTATTGCTCAATCATCTCAAAGTCCTGCTGGTGATAATAATTTGATACTTATGTATTAAAATAATTATCTACTATCTGTAAAACTGATAGCAAAGTATAACTTCACAGGATGCTCAGCATTCTTCATTTTATTTACTTGTTGGAGTTTTCATGAAATTACAACTTCATTCAGGTGATACTACTACTTTATTCTTGTAATTAAGAAAAAAAAGGCCTGACACTAATGTTCTACCGTACAGTTGACCTGAACTGAAAATCTACATAAATAGAAAATGCAAAACACGCCAGTCAAACAAGATGACGACACTGGAATCAGTCATAATTGTAGAAACATTGGTGGGGGAAAAAATATCCAGATTTCCCAAAAATGTAATCTTCAAAAAAAAATTTTGGTTTCATTTAAAGTCTAGGTATAAATGAAAATGATAAAAAAAAAAACAAAAACGCAGCTATCTATGGAATAGATGGATAACTTTAATACTCAATATGTTATGTTATTTAAACATCAGTAGGAATTGCTGTTGCTTTTTTGTTAGAAACAAAAACAATCAGATCATCTTCTGCTTTTTTTTAGTTACAAATGTCAGAAACTGTGATATTTTTACTCAAGGCCATCAAAGCACAAGCACCTCATAGCAACCGAAACAAAACTGAAGTGTTTGTTTGGGCACATACCGCCCACTGCGGCGCGAACCATGTGAAGCTGTTCACAGACATGAAGACTGTCGAATGGAAACAAAACGGGATACAAAATGTCTGTAACAAAGGCTTCTGAGAAGAGACATTTGCAAAAAAAATACAAAAGTTCACTACAGACCAGTGGTTAGTGCTGCTGGGTTCAAATCTCAACCATTTGCATCCCGTCGTGTACGTCTGGGTTTTCTCCAGGCACGCATTGGGTTAGGTTAACTGGAAATTCTTAATTATGTGTGTGTGTGTGTGTGTGTGTGTGTGTGTGTGTGTGTGTGTGTGTGCGCGCGCTTGTGAATGGTTGGATGTTGGTCTTGTGAAAAACCAGTGACCTGTCCAGTGAGAGGAGATCAAATTTAACACGTTAGGAATCCAGGGTTCATATGTGTAAAAATTAAACTACCAAACAAAAAGGGTGTTGTTTTTACAGTAAAACACGGTGGAGGTGTTATCATGCATTAGTCTCTCTGATACTAAAATGAAGTAATTATGATTTATCAAAAAAACTTGCCTTTTTGTCTTTTTAATAACTAAATCCATGCATTTCAATTTATCTTTATTTATGGTCAAATAAAAAATAGGATCTTTTGAGTCATCAAAAAAGCACGTAATTGAATGCTTTAGAGATAAAAACAAAAACAAAAAAATTGGACATCCTGGGTACAAAAATACAACTCTAGCAAAACTGAAATCAAAATCAGTTTTTGAAGCCCTGGGAGAAACGCAGTGGGGTCGACACAATGAATTTCCAACCTGGCACCCCGTCAGGTTTGCAAAGTAGAGCAACTACAAAAGCTACTACACAGAATAAGAGACAATAGTAGCTGTTCAACGTCAGCTAAGGCAAAGCACCGTCTCTGCAGGCTTACATGCAGCTGCATGTGAAATATAAACATGAAACGCACTTGAAGAAAATCCATAACAATTATTGAAAGTTACAACGCAAGACACACCAATCAGGTTTCTCCCAACAAGTTTCTGTTATCATCAAGGTCAGACTCCGACATGCAGAAGCAGAGAACCCTAGCTGCAGGTTTTGGATGGAGTAGTTTGGGAGCAAAAAGAAAATGAAGAAGGGATGCACCAATCCACTTTTTTCACTTCCGATATGATATCTGAGATCTATCTATCGGCGGACTGATACCGATCCGATACAGAAAAACGTTGCAAAATCGACTTAAAACAATTTATTTTTTTTAAAGACAGACAAATTTATCTGATAACTTTGCACTGAGATACAACAAAAAAGTCACTTCGTCAAACTTGTTAAAACACAACTTTAATTTGTTCAGTCAGTGTAAAATAAATATTAAAGAAACAAAAGGTTGACCACCTTTGCCAAAAAATTTAAAAACATAAATTGCGAATTCTTTCAAATGGTTTAGAAAGTCCATCAAACATAATGCAAAATAAATAAACACTCAGAAAACAACGCACAGAATTTAACTGAACGAATCAGGCACAATGCCACCAATTTTTTCCAATATCGAAACCGATACGGATATCAATATCGGTTTGGTGCATCTCTAACAATAACATTCTTGTGCATGAATCAATGCACATGTCCTTAGCCTTTTACATATACTCATATATATATTGTTTTACTCAGAAAACGGCACCAACGTGCATCCTGTGGAGAAATGCATTCATGGAAGAAACATGACCCCACTCTGCAGTTGCATCCTGGGACTAACTACAGCTCACTGCCCACCCCTGGTGATCTGATGGTGGGATGGATGCTTACCAGCCTGTGGTTGTTGGGGTTGCTCAGGCTGCCTCTGCTAGCTGCCTGCTTTATCCAGCTCAGACCCCTCAAAACCACTATGTCCCTTGTCATGATGTTACCCTACAGTGGCCTGCACAGAAAAAAAAAAACCAAAAATCTAAAGAGAAGGTTTGGTGAGCAAGCCCATCAGTGTTTTTAAGCAGCCATTCTGTAATTACACCACAACCACCAATACCACGCTTTAGCTAAACAATGTAAACACAAGTAGGAGTAAAAGAGGAAGCTTTAAAAAAAACAACAACAACAAAACATGCTTTTGTGTAAGCTCAAAAAGAAAAGCAGAGATGATAAGAGATGGAGAATATGGATTTCAGAGCTGACTGGACAAACAAAAGAGCCACAACTTCCACTCACCACCAGAAGCTTTTCTCAACACGTCTCAGCTCAGAGCGCATGCAGAGCAGCGAGCATTGTGCAACGGCAGTGGCACAACACAAGTCCCTCTCTCACCTCGGTTTGACTTGACAATTCCTTGCAGGAAAAAAAAACTAAACAAAAAAAAACACCTCCTGCGAGACAAGGCAGCAGGGCGACACGCTGCGGGACACGTAAATGGACACACACCATCCAGCGAGGCAAGGTTCAGCGACCTCGACTATCAACAAACCGCTACACTGGGTGCACAATCTTTTTTTTTTATATATACAATCTGTCAGTCGCTGCGTGTTCCCGCTGACGTGTCGGCTCAGGGCGGGTCGCGAGCTGCTGCACGCACGAAGCGTCCACGAGCTTCCCGCCCATTCCCTTTTTTTTTTTTTTTTTTTTTTTTTTTTTTTTTTTAAGTATCACGTGACTACTGGAGTTGTATGTTTCTTTACGTGAACAAAAAAATAATAGAATATAGCAAAGTATAGTTCAAGAAGACAAATAAATGACTACGGTAAGACAATAAAACCACAACTGAGTAAAGATGTATGTATTTATGTCACCAAATGTATAAAAACAAAAACAAAGATACCTAGACATTTTTTTTTTCGTAATTTGGATAGTAACATCACAAAAAGTACTCTTAAACTTGGCAGACCAGCAGTTTTTTAAGGCGTTCCTTTGATGCCAAAAATGTGTGTACGTCTACCGTGGGTAGGTAATTGTGATAGTAGTTTTGTTTACTATAGTTTAGTTCATGACATTTTGTTTCTAAAGCTTATACTTAGTTTTTATTTAATCCCAGTAATTAATGTTTGGTAGGTATTGATTTGACTATTTCATTAGGATATTGGGATTTATACACATGATGTATCAATCATAGTAGTATTTTGAGTTGAACAGAGCTGTGTTGAACAGCACAACTAATCAAACAAAAATGCATAAACATGAATAGATTCCTTTGAACTTCACCTTAAGTATTGGCAAAGTAAAGATAAAAACATTTAAAGCATGAGTATTCATTTAGAATTGCTGTAGATCAGCATACCGCATTAAGAGCGGCACATCGACACAACACATTACAATACAAAGGGTTACGGGTTAAGTTTGCAAATTACTTTCCATAAGCATGCTTCATGCTTTCTGTCAGAGTTGCATTAAAATTTCACATATTTGAACCAGAGTTTGATTCGGATAACTCCCCAACCATGATGGATATACTGTGGAAGCAAATATTAATAAAACTGATCAAAATCTGTTTGTCAGGTTCACATTTTTTCATTTTCCATTGGTTTACATGTGTATTCCCCACTTGTAAAATGTCTAAAATGTTCTGTTTGCAAAACCTTAAAGAGTTACTTGATAATCCAGTACAGTTGCATGGAGTATGAAATCAAACATCTTTAGCTGACCTGAGTAACTGATCTCATTCTGACTATTTACCTCTTGTGTTGACTGGAATTATGTTAATGTAAAGACTGTAATAAGTATTAATGGTGGGGTTAAGTGGAAAGATTGGGCTTGTGGTTAGTGATGCATCAGTTCTGACAGAAATATTACTGAGACTTTAAAATTATATATTAATGCAACACCAGAAATTACTCATTTTTGATGTTGTTTATAAAATCTGTTCATTCCTGGGTCTTTTTCAAAAATCACATTCGTTTCTTTTTATTGTTGACAAAATTGGCTGAAATCCATGCAGTGTTTTTATCTAAAGCAAATAAAAATGGATGAATTAAAATAAACAATGGGAGGAAACCTCTGATTTTGATTAAAGTATGATTTACAACAAATAATTTTTAAAAACTAGCAGTACTATGGTGTTCCACAGGTGTAAAACTTTGTGTAAAATTTATTTGTCTTAAAAGTTTGTGCACTTCAGTTTAGGAGATTATTTCTTGGTCCGCACCATCTGTCGAGAATGTGTGTTAGCAAGGTGTACTTTGAGATTTTTTCTAGTTATCAGCAAGTTTTTGGACTAATTCTGTTTGTAGGTTTGATTTTTTGGAGTTTATTAAAACTGATTGGTTTGCCAAATTCCTAAGCAAAGTCCTCAACTATTTAGTAGGGTTGATGTCAGAATCTTGGTAAAGAAATCCCAGAAGAATGCGTTATCCACTCTATCTTGACCAAGAATCTTAATCTCAACAGTGACTTCCTGATTAACTAAAGGTTTAGTAAATAAATTAGATAAAAGTAGAAAACCACTCTTTGCTCCAACAAGTTGTTCTCTTGCTGGAACTCAGAAGAAATAAAGCTTCTCGCAGGAACAAGACGTCAAACATCAAAGTGGACATCAGTTGTTTATCAGAATTACATTTTTCCGATCACTAGCCGTCCTGTTTACAGTTTCAATTAGTGTTGAGGTTTACAGAATCATGACATGTTATTTGCTCAGCACCTTTAAGACAACAGGAAATTCAAAGTGAGTCGGCTGTTTGACCCCTATAGTGGTACATATGAAGATCAGCATTATGGGCCAGGTACAACTTTTTAATATGTCCTGCCTAGCTAGCCTTTCAGTTAGTTATATGCCCCAGATTTTTGGTCAGTTCAACACATTTCTGTATCAGTTGGATAAAGTGGGTTTGAATAAAGTCCATTGCAGTGGGTCAATCTACTACAGATAAGGTCAAGAAGCTGCCTCGTCAGACTGCACGTCAGCATCGACTTAATCTCATCAGACGCCCTAAACGTAAACACAAACACAGCAGCAATTACTGGGATCATCAGCAGATCAATATACTGATTTCACGTCGTCAACTGAGTTCCCCCAAAAGACTGAAGCTTAAAAGTGACATTTAAGAAGAACAGAATGTTGAAATTGTTAGCTTTTAATTATTTTGAGCTTGGTGGTAGGACGTTAATTCATTCATCCAATGTCAATTCCTGAATATTTTTACTCCATTCACAACAGCTGACTGATTGGCCTTCAGTCATTAGGTTATGATAGTTTATTAGACCTTCAGGTCAAGTCGTCCTTCACAGATTCATACATAATTATTTTGAATGCTCCAGTCGGCTACCTGGTTTATTTATAGGTGCTATAAACCACATTCTAGTTGCTAAATTAGCAACTACAATGTTCACCTTGCTATACCACATTCTAGTTGCATTTTAGCATCGCGGTTTAGAGGTACTAATCTGTGTTGGGTTAAACTTGTTAACCTGCAGTTTTGTTTTTAAGCAAAATACACAAACTAGCAGTACTATGGTGTTGGTCCGAAAAATGTTGCGCAAATGAAATCCTACAACAAGCAAGAAAAGGAAAACGTTTTATTTTCAAAACTCGACAGACTGTTTCTCTCCAATCACAGCTATTAAAGACATTTAAATTCAAACTATCAACAACTGATGACATTGGAACCAATCTTAAATGTTGCATAACTTTGGTACTGATGTAAAATTTCTTTAAATTACATAGGACAATTTTTCTAACAGTGAGCTCAGGTTATTTTACCTTAGCGTCCTTCACCCAGTTTGTCAGTTTAATTTGTTTTAAAGCCTAGCTGTTGCTCTAAAAAGGTAGAAACTTGTTTTACACTCATGAAAATCAATAAACATTTGACTCACTTGAGTGTCGAGTTGTTTTCTTGTCTTTCCCATTATGGAATAGTGGTAAAAGGAAATTAAGACTCTTTGTCACGTCATAGTTATATCACCAGGAAAGCAAAGAAGTCATGGATTGGAAACACAAAATTCCTAGACAATCTGGTGAAATAGAAACAGTCTGGGTCCACGAGAGACACGGAAATTACTACATCAACTTCAATGTATTTTAGGGGTGTGTTCAGATAAAGTAGGAATTTCTGAGATGATCTGTTCTTTCTAAAAAGCTATGCAGCCATCAGAAAACACCAAAAACAAAAAAGCTGTGAAGCAATTGCTTAAAGATGGCTGTCGTCTTCAAATTGTTGACAATTGGTCAACTATGCAAAAAGGAAACTAGTTAAAACAAGTAACGTTAATTTGGGCTATAAAATACTGAATGCTTTGGAAGTATCCCCACCAGTTCTATAACTAAAATGCCACTCCCTCGCTGCAATAGATTTGCAAGAAAAAGAATAAGTTTGAAGAATTATTAACAGAAAATGTTAGTATTTAAATTAGTGAGACAATTCAGTAGATTGGTTTTCTTACAAAGAAAGAAAAAAATCCCTCAACAGTCGTGATATTAAAAGCTTTTAATCACATGGTTATGTACAGAATCTTATGTGAAAATATTCGGGACATTTCTGGATTACTGACGTAGCCTTCAGGGTCGGGTGGCAGACTTGAGCTTGGGGAAGAGCCTCAGGGCATTCTGGGTCGTCACCTCCATCACCGTCTCCAGCGAAACGCCTTTGACCTTACTGATGTACTCGGCAGAGACGCAGATGTTTCGGGGCTCATTTCTTACCTGTTAACATGAACGCTATAATTATGCTAAGCTAAGCAACAGTTTTAAGGAAAAAAAACATTGAGGATTTAGAGCTGACTGTAGCATGGAGGCGTGTGGCCTGTCCTTTACCTGCTTCTCTGGGCCCAAAGCAGGTGAATCGGTTTCCAAACAGATGTTCTCCAGAGGCAGCTGTTTTACGAGTTTCTGCTTCTTGGTGGGAAATACAGCAAGCATTCCAGTGTAAACATAATTTCTGTTAAAGATTGTGTAAAATATGAGTTTATCATCTGTACCTGCTCGCTGCGTATTATGGATGGGGGGATAGAGAAGAAATATCCAGCCTTCACTCCCTCCATTGCAACAGAAGGCTTCCCATCAAAAGCGTGAAGAAGGGCTTTTTCGACACCTACTGGCAAAGTAGAGGAACTGCAGCTGCCTCATCAAACCAGTGAACACTTCATCCACACAAACACCAGTTATCTGCTCACCTTGCTCCTTCAGGAGGTGGATGGTGGGTCGTCCTGCAGACCTTGAATGAACATTTCTAATATATAAAAAAAACATCCTTTTTTAAAATTAGGGCTGAAATGATTGATCGCAATGAATCAGTTACTGAAATAATTATCAACTAATTTAGTAATTGATTAATTGTTAACTAGACTACATATTGATGTTAGAAGTCATTTTTTATAAACTAAAGAAATCATGTTGTATTTTTTTGCAATAAAATTTTTTATTTTCTTATTTAAAAAAAAGAATTATATTATTTCTTCTGCAGAATTTGCCAATTTTATTTATTTATTTTCATATATGAAGGACAATCTGATAACGCAAACTGTCTCCACATGGGGAAAACTCACAGAGGGAGATCCAGCTCCTTGGCAACCTGTGCTTGACGGATGAGAACCAGCTTTTGAGTCTCTTTATCAGACTCGCCGTTGACAAACCTGGGAGTAAAATCCAAGCCAACCTGTGAACAAACAAATAATGGAAAATCAAGTTTGCATCGCATCAGAGACGCCTCACCAACACAGCACAGTGATATTTGAGAGCTTTGCTATTTGCTATGTCTGTGAGTGATATGGAGATGCTTTTAGTCTGTAGGTTTAATCCAGGGATTTGCAACCTTTACAATCCAAAGAGACATTTTTGTCTGTCTAACAACTGGAACTGACTTCAGGTCTCCGAACACAACAATGACTGAATACTCATGTGAATCTTTACCTCTCCAACTGCGACAAGCCGGTCTTTGTATTTCTCTATGATGGGTAGAGCTGCATCAAGGTCCTGTAATCCAAACGCTCTTTAATCCAACAGCAGAGCTACTAATGCGTATTTAAATTCAGATGTTGATGCGTTGCTTTGTAACCTGAAGAGACGCACTCCTCTGTTGCTCTGGGGAAACTTCCTGAACAGGATGGACTCCCAAACAGGGGAAAATAAAACCTGGAAATCTAAGAAAAAAAACTACAATTAGCAACATAGGAAACATTTTAAAGAAATGTTTTCACTGTATTCAGATGATTTATTTATTTGTTGTTTTACCTCTGAGACAGCTCAATGATTTTGGTAAATTCCCCAGCATGCTCAGCCACAGCCAAAAGTGCCAGCAGATCAGCCTGGATAATAAAATTACATTAATTCACAGCAGTTTGCTTTTCATACCCCTTCTCCTGCTTTTCATCATTTGTCAAAATACAAAGCAGCCTGTCATAATAAGCAACCAATAAGCAATAATTGGACAATGAATTAAAATGAACTCAATAATTTCCATTTAAATGATTTATCATTTTCTCTTTTCTCTCTCTAAATGACCAAAGGTTTCCAGTCTTCATTGGTCTCAACTAGCCCCCATTTTGGAAGAACAATTTTGCATACAGAGACTTCCTAGTTCATTTTGTTTGTTGCTTTGTTTATTTATTTTGTATATTTAAAATGTCGTCCAGTTCCAGTGCTAAATGTTCATTAGATTTTGAAAGCTTAGTGAACTTTGAGAATTTGTTCTTGCATTATGATGCCGTTACCATTATATTACACAAAAACAGTCTCAAAACAACAATATTATCGTTAATCGCAATACCTCGTAGGACAATTTATCATCCAGGAAAAATCTTTTATGGCAAGAGGTACAAATACAACCACACTATTTATATAGATTTTATGTAATACACCAACACAAAGTTTTGAAGAAAAAGTAAAAGAATACATTGCTCTCAACCATTTCTGCAACTATAAATATAGCGTAGTGTGTATGTAATACACTACGCTATCCTGGTACCCCTAAATAAAATCTAGTCACACACTGGGTAAAAAGAGTCTGTATAAAATATCTTCTACAATGTTGTCTCGACAATTAGCTTTAGCTAAAATAACGCAGAGCCTTCCTAACAGGAGCAGCTGCTAATAATAAACTCAAGCGTCTGTTGTAATGTTTTTCTCATTTCAGAAATAAGAATCCACCTGATATTTGCAGCCTTTTGTTAAAAATGTTTTGTAAATAGCCTGTTTCTGTTTTATATGCACAAATAGACACATTATGTGATGACTTTATTCCTCACATAAAATCCTGTTTAAAACGCTCGTTTTTATTTGTCGCATGAGAAAACGTGGATAAAGTTTCAGCATTTTAGCTCTGAAAACTCACCTTCTTTGAATTCTCAATCACCTCTTCCACGTCCTGTCAAGAAGAAACAGTTACAACTTCATTAATTGTTTCAAATGATTAAAATACAAATATTTTATTTGGTTCGCACCTTGTCAAAATCCCTAGCAGAGATATGACAGTGGCAGTCAATGTAGCCATGCATGTGGGATTTTTTTTCGTCTGCAGCTCTCAAAACCAAAACATTCCCTACTTCCTGCATGAAATGCAGTCTGCGCAGGCGTGCAACCTTGACCGCTCAATATCTAACCCCGTCTATCCCGGGAGGGCGGTGTTCTCTCGTGCTCGTTAGTTGCATAGTAGCGGCAAGCTCCTTTTTTTGTTTAAATCAAACGCATCCCAGTAGTTTGAGGAAGAAGTGTTTTTATTTTAACCTTAGTTTCTGAACACTTAGAGCATCATGTGATAGTTCCCGTGGTTTCCCAGCTTTATATTGCCGTCCAACCTGCCCGACCGGTTCATTTTGCCAGACCTGGCTGTAAAATGGGAGCTTTACGGGTGGTTTGTCTCCTGGTTTGGACCCTGACGATTGACTTCACTAGGGCCAAATACGAACCGACCTGGGAGTCCATCGACTCCAGACCCCTGCCTGAGTGGTTCGACCAGGCTAAGTTCGGCATCTTCATACACTGGGGGGTGTTTTCTGTGCCGAGCTTCGGCAGCGAGTGGTTCTGGTGAGCTATTCCTCTTTCTCAAGCACAATTTTGACTTTACAGAGAGCCAGAAAGTCATGTTGATGTTAGTACTAAGGCTGAGGTGTATCTGCATGGGCGTAGAGGAGACCCTCAGGGTTTGGTGCCTGGCCCACTGGAGATAACGCCTGAAATTATAAATCGGTAAAAATGGCTATCTTCTAGAGTACTTTAATTGTCTAAAACTTTATCACAGCAAAGCAGGAAAAATGTCTTTACTTGACCATTCTTTGTTGCTTTATTTATGATTGCAATACTTGTAAAGTGCATTTAATAATGTGATTTACAGTTTCAGCAATTTCTGAGGTGCACACCCAGAAATTCACATATTTTTCCTTCCTGTTAAAGTGAGCAGGGGCTTATTGTTAAACCGTTGGTCCATAGGTTATTAATTTTAACAAGGAGATTTGATGTGCAAGACCCAGAAAGGCCCAGATTCCATCCAAATTTTTTACATAGTTTGTTTTGCGATTTCAAGATTTCAAAATTGTACACTGAGAAACATTGTTATGGAACAAATAGGATAAATTTGTTACAAGTCAGTTGAAAACATTTTAAAACGCATCACCTTTGTTTGTGAACATTTCGTGACCATATGCAATCTTCAGCAGCTTTCAATGCTTTTTTTGGTCGCAGTTTTTCTGAGGTTTCAACGTCAATTTAGCGACGTGAAATAACCCACAAACATTTAAAAGACTGTAGCTTTTTTTCTTTTGTAAGCTACATGTATCATCTTACTATCTTTAGCACTTCCTTTCATTTTGGTATAATGGTAATTTGCTAAAACTATCTCCAGATAACATGATTCAAAATCTAACATTTTTGGCCAAGACTTGACAAGGCCACTTTTAAGTGTGGTCCTAATTCAAATACATATCTATTGCTTTTTGAATATGAGCGATCAAATAAATTTTTTTCCCATATGTCATTGAAGCAGGACAGATCAGCTGTTTTCAGTTGGATGAGTTAGAAAGTTGATAAGATCAAATGTAAGCAAAGGGCAAAATATACCAAATGTAGGTTTTAACACTATACAAGCTGTTGAATGCTGTTATTTAATTTATAATAATCTCTACATGGATAGAAGTTATTTTCAGCAGCTTTCTGTTTTTGCAGAAATAAACTGTTGTTTGTAAAAGTGTTGAAAATAGCCTCAAATCCCAAAGTGACCCTCTCCTGGTGTTGAACCAAGACAAACCTCCGACTTGTAACTCTTTGTTCTCGTCATTGATCAGGGCTAAGCTAACTTGATTTCTATACGCATCTCCAGAGAATAACTATAAAATCAGAAAACCTGGTTTGACATAACAGAAAGCATCACAAGACATTATGGTGGAGTGTCTAAAACCTTCTTTAGTCCATGATGTCAACGTCTTTCAGTGCCTCCAGCTCATTAATACTCCACAGCTGTTTTTTGTATGTAATTCTTTAATTCGTAAGGCTATCAGGACTTTATTTTTTCTGAGCGCCTCTGATTTGTCAGATGTGTATTTGTTCTCCAGGTATTACTGGCAGCAAAAACACCCGGAGTATGTCGATTTCATGAAGAAAAACTATCCTCCGGACTTCCAGTACCAAGACTTTGCACCGCAGTTTACAGCTGAGTTCTTCGATGCCAAAGAGTGGACGGACATCTTTGCTGCATCTGGGGCAAAGTACATTGTGTTGACCACAAAACACCATGAAGGTAAACAAGCTAAAACTACCAGTAGGATATCAAAGTTGATTTTCTGTTCAAGGAATTTCAAACTTGTACGTTTTGGAGTTTGAGAAAATGAACTTATGCCGATTGTGTTGATGTCACAAGCTGTACTTTTTTCTTTTTCTTTTTTGCTGGTGAATTTTTTTCAGGATTTACGCTTTGGGGCTCCAAAAACTCCTGGAACTGGAACGCGGTGGACGTGGGACCAAAGCGAGACCTGGTGGATGAAGTGGCGAGTGCCGTGCGCGCCCAGGGCGGCCTTCGTTTGGGGCTGTACCATTCCCTGTTTGAGTGGTTCAACCCGCTCTTTAACCAAGACGCCGCCAACGTCTTCACTACAAACTACTTCCCCACCACTAAAACTCTCCCCGAGCTTTACGACCTTGTTTTGAAGTACAAACCAGAGGTTCTGTGGTCCGACGGAGATGGAAATGCTCCCGACAAGTACTGGAACAGCACAGGCTTCCTGGCCTGGCTCTACAACGACAGGTAGGCTTACGAACGAGGAAACTTTCTGCCGTCTTCATCGCTGGACGTAATGTGATGCATTTGTCTGACAGTCCAGTAAAAGAAACCGTTGTGACGAACGATCGCTGGGGCCTCGGATCCATCTGCAAACACGGTGGATATTATACCTGTAGTGACCGCTACCAGCCAGGACATCTGCTCAAGCACAAATGGGAAAACTGCATGACCATCGACTCCAAGTCCTGGGGCTACAGACGCAACGCTCCGCTCAGTGACTACATCGGCATCGAGAAGCTCGTGGAGGTGAGAAACCCAAAGCTTTCTTTACCTGGGGCGATCAGACCCAAGTTACTTCACTAAACAATGAACTTCTGCTGCTGCAGTCTTTCACTTATACAACCCAAAATTAGTGTTTGTGAAGAGCTGGTAGCATTTTCTTGCTATGTTAGGCTACATTGAAGTTATAGAATAACAGTTATCACAACTTAAGGAGGAACCTGATCAGATCATCTAATGTTTACTTAGGATCAACTCAATACTTGTATACAACTGGTATATGTTTTAATCTTAGAGAGAAGCAGAAAAGAGCAGAAGAGAATCTGAAGGTTTTCGTCTCGGTTTTCTTTGGGTCGCATAAAAAACCGGAAAGTCCGCCATTTACTTTCTCTTGGCTGCGTGAATGGTTGGTGTTTTTTTGTTTTTTTTTTTTGTCGTCTGCACCTTGGAGACTCGCCCAGGTTGCTGGATGTGTTGGTGATTTAGAAGGACATTCAGTGAAGGAGTGAAGAAAAAAACAAAAACTTTTTCAGGAACTTTTGCCGGAAAAGTTTGAAAATGCTTGAGAAGTGTTTTTAAATTTTACTGTGTGAAAAGTGTAGGAATCCCCGAGTCTCTTCATCATATAATAATTAGAATAAAAGATTCCCTCCAACTCCTTAAAGTTTAATTCTTCACTCTTGCTTTTTTTCATTGCCCATCTCTAGTCATATTTTTTACTCCCATTGCTTCCTGTGCCGTCAGACCCTGGTGGAGACCGTGTCCTGTGGAGGGAACCTGCTGATGAACGTGGGGCCGACGCACGACGGCACAATCGCCCCAATCTTTGAGGAGCGTCTCAGGCAGATGGGCCAGTGGCTGAAGGTGAACGGCGAGGCCATCTACAACACGACGGCGTGGCGAGCTCAGAAGGAGAACGTCACCAAAAACGTCTGGTGGGCATCTGAAGCTGCAACAAACATTTACTGTAGTTATCTGGTATTCTGTTCTGACAGTGAATCAAGTAACCGGATAAGAATCAACAGCCACCATCAACAGATTTTTTTTTCTGTTTAAGCACCAGGTTATTTTATGCAGTATTAGACATACATAAGAAAATTCAAATAAGCAAATAATTAAGTTACTTGACATTGGACTTCCGGCATTTTGGCATTTCCTTCTCCCCAGTCTTCCTCCAGATTCTTGCACTTTGATTTCTGAATGACATTTTGCTTTCATCCGATAAAAGTTTTTTGGACCACTGAGCAACAGTCCAGTGCTGCTTCTCTGGTTTGTGGTTCAACAGTGGCTTGACCTGGGGAATGCAGCACCTGTAGCCCATTTCCTGCTCACACCTGTCCACGGTGGCTCTGGCTGTTTCTACTCCAGACTCACTCTGCTGCTTCTGCAGGTCCCCCAAGGCCTGGAATCAGACCTTCTCCACAATCTTCCTCGGGGTCTGATCACCTCTTCTCGTTGTGCAGCGTTTTCTGCCACACTTTTTTCTTACCACTCAGGTGCCTTGATACAGACTCTGGGAACAGCCTATTCGTTCAGAAATGTCTTTCTGTGTCTTACCTTCTTGCTTGAGGGCGTCAATGATGACCTTCTGGACAGCAGTCAGGTCAGCAGTCTGACCCATGATTGTGGTTTTGTGTAATGAACCAGGCTGGGAGTTTTTAAAAGCCTCAAGAATCTTTTGCAGGTGTTTAGAGTTACTTTGTTGATTCAGATGAATAAGTTCTTTGAATCAGATGAATAAATCCTTTTCATAATATGCTAATTTTTTGAGACGGGAGTTTTGGGTTTTCATGATAATCAGTATTAAAACAATAAACGCCTGAAATATTTCAGTTGGTGTGTAATGAATCTAAAATATATGACAGTTTAATTTTTATCATGACATTATGGAAAATAATGAACTTTGTCACAATATTCAAATTTTTTGAGAAGGACCTGTATTTGTTGAGCTTTGACTTGATTACTCCTCTGAGGTTGTTGTTTTTTCAGCACGTCATGTTGTAGAGCATGGGGCAGTTAATCAGTCACTAAATGAGTTGACGATCACGCCAGTTATCCATTAATCACGATTAATCTGATGAATTGTTTCAGCCCTATGTGAACAGAGTGCCTCCTCTGCCCAGGAAGCCTCTCAGACGGAAACAAACGCTTCGCAGTGATTGGCTCGTGGCTCGTTTGGGACTTTAACTGATTGAAACAAAGAAAGAATTGATTTGAGAAAACTTGAATATACATGCTTTTAAAAGCAGAACTCCGTCTTCCGCAGGTACACGTCCAAACCTCAGGAAAAGGCCATCTTCGCCTTTTTACTGGAGTGGCCAGATGATGGATCGGTGATCCTGAATGAACCTGTGGTTACCCAGAAACAGACGCAGGTAAAAAAAAAAAATCTGTTGCCAAATTACAAATGCATTGAAATATTAAAAAAAAAACTAGTTACTGAAAAATTTGAGGTAACTTTTAAACGACTTAGAACCTGCACAGAAGCGTTAACGCTCTTTGTTAACATTCACGGTGGTTTATCAACTTTCTCCGCCTCTGGCCTGAAAAAGGTGGAGCTGGTGGGTCACGGCCCTCTGCAGTGGACGGCTCTGCAGCCCAGCGGCCTGCAGGTGTTTCTGCCTCCGCTGTCCTTCAGCAAGATGCCGTGCCAGTGGGCCTGGACTCTGAAGCTGACCGGAGCCTCTTGAAGGAAAACCACTTCACTCCAACAGGAAGTGGCAGCGCTGCCAGCCAGAAGAGTCTCTCTGCTCTGCTGCTTGAATGACTTGCCTTAAATCTGTTTTTCTTGTTTTATACGTACTGTATATTTTAAAAAATCAGCTCTTAAGATCAGCCATGCTGAAATTTTTTGTGATTTGCACTTTTAATTTTGGAGATATATATATATATTTTTTTTTAATCTCATGCAGAAAGTAGAGTTTTATCAGCGCTGATTGTTACAGATTTCTGCACTTAAAAAAATTCTGAACTATTTAATAAAATCTTCTATTATATTTTTTACTGGGTCATGTTCTGGTCAATCCCCTTCTTTCTATGTGAATCAATAAATTGATTAATTGAATCTGATAGAAAAACATCTGTAGTTTTTTGTCTATTGTGTCAAGTTAATCAACAGCTTCTTTGCTGTAATTATGGGATACACACTCAAATTTAGCTTTAGAATCTGTTCATTAAAGTTTAAAAGTCAAAATTATGACTTTGCATCATTTAATAGCTTTAAATATGACTTAAAGTTAACATTATGAATTTTTAATAGAATTGTGATTTTATATTTTATTCTGCATTTAAGGTTCGAATGCCCGGCGCATTAGGACTTCAGTCCTATAATAATTTAAATTTTATCTTGTAATTGACTTTCATATTTAACAGCAGTTAGATGTGACTTGTCTGTAAAGTAACAATTATAATTTTGAGTGTCATTGTTATGACATATACAACATTAAGATTTAGTCATACTTATGATTTTGCTTGTATTATGTTATTTGGCCTTTAAAATGACAACATATTATAGTTTCTTTGTAACTAGAACTTTAAAGTCAAACATGATTTGGAAAATATTTTATTATCATTAATATTTTTCTCTCTTTTTTTCTATATGTTATCTCTACTATGGACCAGGAATCCAGAATACTGTCTTTAATGCTTGAATTTCAGTGAATTGAAATGGATTAATCATGAGTCTAAAAGTCCAAAAAAATAGTTTAAAAGTCAAAATTATTTTGAATGCCATAATTAGATCAATACATCTCAATATTTAATTTCAAAACTTGTAAATGTTACTTTATAATTCATTATTTTGTCTTCAAATATCATAACTGTGACTATATGTAATAATTACGACCATGTGTCCAGTTTTTTTTCTTTTTTTCGTCCTCGTGACAACAATGGCCTTCCGTATCCCTCTAAATGCCCGCGATGCTATGAATGTTACCGCCTCCTTTGTCGCCCCCTACTGGCCACACGTTCAACAGCAGCAGGACATTTGACAGCCAGCTCCGATGGCTCCAAACGGAGCTCTACGCCTTCGGCTGCTCGCAGACGACCCAGCCGAAACACCAGCCGCCCTGTCGCTCCTGTGAACGGCCCCTGTCTCCATGTCTCCGTACGGTAAGTCTGCTCGGCCCGGCAGTTTACTCTCCCCCTCAGCGGGGTCGCATTTCACGGAAAGCCGTCGCTGTTTTCTTGTTGCTCCGCTAAACGCCACGGCGGCTCCGGGCGCGCGCTCGTCACCCGAGATGCAGCGCCCGGCGGAGGGCAGATCGCACTGTTGTGTCTGCTCTCTGTTGCACGCCTTTAAGGTGGGAGGTCCCTGCTCTGCAAATGTTCCATGACGCGCAGATGGGGGGTTTGCAAGGGGTTCTCACGTCCATGCAGAGACCCCCTTCCTCCTCCCCAGGCTTTCCCCCTGCACATGACTGCTGCTGATCCCCAAAACAAACAGCGAGCTGTCAGGATGCGGTGCCGAGAGCTGCTGCGGGATGTCAGAGCTGGTCTGCATGCAGGGAGGGTACAAAAAAGAAAAAGGCACGTGAGCTCAGGATGTTTGGTTCTAGGATGTTTTATATAAAACTGACATTAAATTGTTGGGAGGATTACATGTGATGTTATATCATTGAGCAAGTTAGGGTTTGTTAGCGTAATAAAGCCTTAGCTAAACTAATCGCTGAAAGAGCCATATGTGCGGTTTTAGGGAGGAATAAAAACTGATTCCAAAAGACTGATGGTAAATTAACATCCGTGTTTACTTTCAGAAACTCGGTTACGTTCCTTTTAGCACAACAAAAACAAAACAAGTTGAAAACAACTCCTGTTCTTGTTTTATTGGGATTTTATGTGACGGACCAACACAACAAAGCAGCACATAAGTGTGAACTATTTTCAGCATTTTGGCCAAATAATAATCTGAAAAGTGTGGCGTGCTTTTGAGATTCATACTTTGTAGGACTGCTGTTTGTTGCAGTTTGAGCTAAAAAGCTATTTGCCGTATGTCCCTACTAGCGTTGTATACTTATAGCTTACAGGTTTTGACTATTATCTTCAGCCAAATAAATATGGATATTAATCTCACAGTCAGATTTAGTTCTGGGCTTTTAATTAGCTATTGCAGGACATGGAAAAGCTTTGATATAATTTTTTTCCCCTTATACTTTTCTCCGTATTTTCAATCCACCTTTCTATTATTTCTGACCAGATTCTTTCTACGACAGTATGATGCTGCCACCACTAAGTTTTTGGTTTTGTGATATGAGCCAAAAGGTTTAATTTTGGTCTCATCTGCCCAAACTAGCTTTTTCCATAAGGGTGCACAAATTATTTGTATCCCGTTTACAGATTCTTCCACCTGAGCTGTGGCTCTCTGCAGTTTCCCCCAGAGTAATTGAATAACATAAAAGAAAATTGAAAGAGTTTCAGGAGTAAGAGATTTGAAGTATATTTAAATAAAACGCCAATTTTTTGAAAAAGCGGTTTCTTTTTCAAAGACTCGTCCCAAACTGATTAACGTTTTCCTTCAAGCCACACTGAAATGAAATCGGATCAAGGATATTCAAATGAGTGCATTAAGCATCGATTCCTCAGTATGAGTAACACTCAGTAGAACACGCGGGCAAATTTCCAGCACCTCAGTCACGACAGCATTTAAAGCCTTGCTTAAATTCGTCCCTTTTTATTTATTTATTTTTACCCTCCTTTGATTTTATGCCAAAGGTGACTGAGTGGCACAAATGGGATGCCTATCAGAGCTCTAATTACGCCTTATTACACAGATAACGTCCTGTTTCGTTTTTCTTTCTTTGGCCGCTCATTTCTTCTCGTCTTTGTGCTGCTGCAGTCTGTGGCAGTAATTATACATGTAGAAAGAAACGGGGGAAACTGTTTCAGATGTTGGCGCGGTTGTCATGGAAACACACAATCGTGTGAGATTATTTTCAGGTACAGCTGTTAACGACTGCGCGCATGGAGAGCGTACGTGCTCCTTGGAGGACAGTTGGTGGTGATGGGTGGGGGTAACAAGACGGCCGATGGTGATGATTTCTGAATGAACCGTGACCAAATAAAACAAACAAAAATAAAAACAAGAGATGGTTTTTAGTTGTTATGGTTCTCCTTGTTGCTGTTTGCTCCTTGTCAGGGGCAGCTCTCTCATATGACCACCTACTACCAGTGAGCCAGGGAGGAAAGCCTCATTCCTTCCATTCATAAATATTCCCCCCCCATCTCTTCCTCCTCCTCCCATCCATTTTAGCACTAAGATCATGTCAGGCCCGCTTATAGTCAGGTGGCATTCGATCACATGCAGATCTGTGGTAGATCTGAGCCAGTCAGCACTGAGCAGAGCTGCAGATAGTGGAAAAACGCCAAGCGGTGTGTGTGTGTGTGTGTGTGTGTGTGTGTGTGTGTGTGTGTGTGTGTGTGTGTGTGTGTGTGTGTGTGTGTGTGGAACATCCTGGGGGACAGACCATTATATTTATAGAGACGGGCGACTTGACCTTCACTGCATGTTGAGTATCAGCCATTTTAGTGCCGCTCCTCTAGACACTGAATATGGCATAATGGATCTGAGCTGCAGTGCAGTTCGTTAGCTTCCGTCTCATCTTTTGGCTTGTTTCAGAGGCTCCAGCTAATAATAGCTTGCCGCAACTCCATACTGTGCGGGGACTGTCAATACCCAAGTTTATGGATTCACTTTTTTCTTTTGTGCTGCTATGTACAGCATTGCTGTGCGGCAGAGGAAACGGCAGTCTGAGTGGAACCTGACTTGGCTGAGATAATGTTCAGCCAAGTCATGACACAAATGGAAGCCCCGAGCTGTTGTTCTGTTGTGTGATCTTAAGAGTTAAAAGAAAAAAAAAAGAAAGTCTGAAATGGTGATCCACAGAGGTGGCCAGTTGTTCTCACCTACTAATAGCTCAGAGGGAAACTAAGGAGCTGAATATAATTTGTTGTTGAATGCCAAACCCTGATTTAGCCCCAAAGAGAAACATGTGGCGCTTTCTACCAAGTTAAGGAGAACAGGGGAAGTCTTATTGCTATTATGCAAATTAGATTTTGTTTTGTTATGATGTTATTCCGCTCATTGAAAACATACCTGGAGTGTTGCTCAATTCTTTTCTGCATAGTTTGAGAAATATGTTCATTTGGAGGTGTCTAAACTCTTGCTGGTACAAAGCTCCACCCATTTGCTCAAAGCTCCGCCTTGGAGTTTCAGTCTCCAGCTGAGCTCAGCTCCTCCAGACTATCTGCCGCAAACACCTGGTGAGGCTCCGCGTCTGCTGAGCCGGTCGTATGAACCACTTCTCAGTCCGACGCGCCGTGATGCTGATGGTAAATAGCATCGTGCAGCAGCACCGTCATGACGTGCTGAAGTGTCAGAAGGAGTAGGAGCTTCTTAAAGCGACAGATGCCAATTTAACAAGGAATTAGATGTGGCAAAGTCAAACTGTTTATTTATGCATGATTTTATAACAACTGAAAGTGATGTAGTTACTTTTTTGTGCTACAAAATGGCATCATGTAATTGGAAATTACATAATAACCTACTTTCAAAGAAGTGGAGCATTACAGCGAAAGTAAAGTAAATCTGTTGGGCATTTCTTTGGCATTCAGACAATTATTGTGAATTTCACACTGTTGGACTGGACACAGGCAGAGCAGAAAGCAGGACTGAACCACTCAGTCATTTTAGGTGAATGGCCATATCGTAACAGGGTTCCAGTTGTTCCACAACCGTTTCCATTTCAGATGATTGATTGATCGTAAAAGCTCAGTGAGACGTTCGAGGCCTGTGGGATTCTTTTCAAACCCTAAGCTTTCTTGCTGGCCTTCTGATGTGTTCCTTGGCCTTCATGTTGATGTTTGCTCACTATGTTCTCTCTCAAACCTCGAAGGCCTTCACAGAACACATGAGATTAACAAACAGTCACTGTCCAACCCTCAGTTGGACATTACTCTCCAATTAAGTAAACTATGTCAGTAAAGAGGTATTGGGTGCTGAATACAACAAATTCATGCTGGACTTATCTTTTATCTGGAAACGTTTTGAAAACAAATTTTTCCCCACTTCGCAATGATGCACTTTTATTGGTAAATCACTTCATCAAAGTAGGTTGAAATTTTGTGTTTATGTGAAAAAAGAGAATAAACAATGTCATAAGGACTTATGTTCCTCTATGTGAACAGCATTTTAAAATAAAAGCCGATCAGGTAGTTTAAATGATGATCTGTTTTGTAAAGTGAACAGGAAATACCTAAATTATGTGAAAAATATTTAATTTATATTTTCAGATGTGGTTTTTTCCTTCTCTTATTTGTGGATCACCAAATTACCTGATCAGGAAGCAACACAATCTTTTCAGTGACTAAATTAACTAACTAAATAGCTAATAAGGGTCTAACTGGACTTTTTTATTTTCAATTTGGACAAAAACTAAATACCAGTACCATTTGTACATTGGAAACATGTGGCAACCCACTCCTAATCCAGGCATACAGCTTATATAATGTAATGTACAAATCGCGCCTGGAGGAAGTCTTCATTAATGCATAGGCTGTGTCACATTCAACCCACAGATCATATTCACCGGATCGGGCTTCGCAGCTGCACATAATCGACAGCATTGTCCCGGTGTTCGCCGAGTTAATGACGCCCTCATCACGACTCTCTCCATTCACAAAGCGAATCCTGTCGTGACGGGAGGAACTGGCTCTGAGCAGGCTGTGGGTGTCGGAGCGCGCAGAACAAGCGTCGGTTCCTGCAGCAGCCTGACATCCAGCCGTGCGCCGCCTTTTCATTCAGCGCCCAAATGCGCTCACGGTGTAGGAAGTGTACATTCAGAAGCATGTGATTAGAGTTTTTCAGAGGCACTTCTGCCTTTCTCCCATCTCCTCAGCATAAGCTGGTGTGCTCTAGTGGGAGACGGGATGGTAGGAGTGTGTGAATGCACCTGAATGATCAGAATACAAGAAACGTCAGGATAAGACAATAATCTGAATGAGCAGAAGAGATCGATCGGGCTTTTCTTTACCAATGTATGAAATCTGATCTGCCAGCCCTGATTTTTTTTCCCTTCTTTGCTCTATAACTATATGTTTTTTAAAGAAATTATAAGACTACCCTGATTTATGTATCAAAACATACAGCGGTAGCCAGATATTTACACATATTCTGAGAAAAAAAAGGCAAGCTCCTATTTTCTTTCTTCCCGTCAGACATTAGGTAAGTCTCAATCTATTCAATTTTTGGTCAGTTAATATTGTCAAAATAATTTCTAAATTCCAGAATAATGAGAGATCTTTTATTTTTTTTTAGCATTTTCTTCACATTCATAATTTTTCATATATAAGGATTACCGTACCTTTCATTCATTTTGAGAAAGCCCAGATAACAATATTATGGCACCATAAGCTTCTGACGATAGTTTGAGTTAAAAGAAGACACACCTGAGGATGTATTTCAAGGCAACGCCTCAAACGTGCTGCTTCCTTTAGTGACATCAGGGAAAAATGACAAATAAATCAACCCAAGAACAAAAGCGTTTTGTAAACTAGCAGGAGAGTACCACTGAAAATAAGTCCTGAGCTGAAATTCCACTCAGCAAGGAAGAACCCATATCTCCAAAAGCAAAAGAAGAAAGTAAAATTAGCACAATCACCTTGTAAGTTTGAAAACGTCATCATACGTGGAGTGTCAGCTCCATGGTGACACCCCACCATGCTGCAGGAGGGACTGGTGCACTTCACAAAACAGGAGGCTTCATCAAGAAAGAACCTGGTGAACAAAATGCTTGACCAAGTCAAATAGTTTTAAGTCAGGTTTATTCTGACAAGAATAATACATAATACAGTAACTAATTATGAAAGAACATTACATTTAGCCAACATTGAAATCATCAAACAAATAGGCATCAAATATACATATCAAATAATGTTGTAGTTATTATTAATCATATAGACAGGTGGATTTTTAGCCATGATTTAAATAAACTCAGTGCTATTCAGCTGTTCTACAGTTTTCTAGAGGTTTCAGAATTTCCCCCAGTGTATTATAAGCCTGGCGGGCCACCAGTCTTTACTTGTGCCCCCACCAGGCTTAGCATTACATTTTTTTTAATGTTTGCATTTTTTTAAGACTTTGTAGTTGGTGTTCAGATATCAATCTTTCAATAAAACATTATTATCAAGTGATATTTACAAATTTCTTGTCAATTTAAGCATTTAACTCAAAAACACAACTGGATGAATGACTGACCTAACACCCAACCACTGGGCTTAGCAGGGTTTTTTGGGGAAACCTTGAGTTTGTTCCAAATAGTTTGAAACACAGTTATACCAAAGACTATGAAACAGTCTTACCTAAACCTGGGACGGTTTAGTCTGATGTCTTGACGTAAGAGCATGTTATGCATGTTGTATCCAGCATATGCGAACATTAAGTTTCAACTCTAGATTTCTAATTTAACCTCAATTCTCTTTTGGTTTAAATGCAGTTAAAGGAAGAAAAAGCTGGGCGGGTTTTCAGTTTTGATGCATTCGACAAACTGCCGTTTGTGCCGCCAATAATCAATCAGAGCTTATCAGAGGGAAATTGGTACATCTCAGTTGAGTAGATGAAGTTGACGTTTGGCTCTTCGGATCATGACAGCCAGCTCCTCGCTTTGTGTGTGTGTGTGTGTGTGTGTGTGTGTGTGTGTGTGTGTGTGTGTAGAGTGAGGCAGCTGCTGCTCTGCTTTTCAAATGCACAGAGAAAGAGAGATGGAGAGACAGAGGAGAGGGGAGGGTAGCGGAGGGAGGAAAAGCGTCCTTAAACGTGGGCTGTTGTGTAATCCCTCCGAGGGCCCCTTTGCTATTTTTGTGCCTGGGTCCGCACGTCACGGATGGGTATTTTCTCTGGTGACTTGCTCGCATCAATAGATCTTCTAATGTACACCCAGTCGGCCAGCGGCTTCACAGCTGATGGGACTATTCCTTGCTAATTTCTTTTGTTGTTATTCCCACCCGGACATGAGTAGGACAGGGGGACGGACCGGGCAGCATGAGGAATGTCACATATGACTGTCGACATGGGACGGGGGACTGTTCAAATGTCAGGTTTGTATGAGGATTATATTTGATCTGTGAATGTCAGCTGCTGTAGGAGCCCAGTCTCCCCCCCCCACCTACCAACCACCACAACACTGTGTGCTTTATGTCACTGTCATCGTAGAGAGAAAGAGAGAGAGAGAGCTGTTGATTCATTCTTCATGCTTTGCTGCCGCGGTTTGCACCGCAGAGGGTTGTGTTTTTTTTTTTACCGTCCAGCTTGTTTTCATCTCCTTATGGTATTTATGGATTGGTTGTCAGCGTGGGTCCTCACGCCCGTTCCCTTTAATGGCCAACTTAGCCTCTAATGATGTAATGCGGCGGCATAACGATGCTCTCCGCGAGCCAGCATTTGGTTGCTCGTTGTTTTGTCTCCCTTGTGTGGAAGGAAGTCGGGAGATGTGCCCCCACCTTCTTAAAGCCACCCCCCCCCTCCCCAAAGTATCCGTAGAGATCACGTCTCCATCCATGTGAACATACTGTACCACCATATCGGCCCACGTTCATCCTGAAACACACCTACGGCCGCCCACCTGCCTCCTGTTGTTCCACGTCATTGCTGCTGTGTCACATATTTCGGGAGAGGTGCGTGCTCGTTGTCCGGACTGTGAGGAATTTTGTAAGGGGGGGAGCAAAAAAAGTCAGACTTTCTCAGTGAGAGTTTGGATGTGTCAGCCCCCTCATCCTTGCTTTCAAAGGTATGCATTGTTTGTAAGGGTCTTATCTTGTTGTCACTCTGCACCCATATTTCCCTTCCCTCATCTCCTGGCTCGCAGAGGATGGAAACTAACCAATGAGGTCACCTTGAAAGGGAGCTCCCTACCAGGCCTCTGAGTGTTGTCCCCCCCTCCACTTCCCCCTTTAGTTTACCTTGTCTGTAAACCTCCCTACTGAATCACAGACCATTCTGTCAAGCCTCCGGCTCCATCTTTTTCTGTTCTTCACTGTAGACTGCAGAAGTCGGCGGTTTATTAGTTTATAAAGCAGGAGCTATGGAATCACAAAGTAAACATTTTTGTCAGGTAGCAGGAGGTCCTCCTCATGACCGCTTTCAAGCATCTCGGGGCATCTCGAGAGTCACCTTGGATTCCCATCCTCTGGCTCGTGCTTGAGCAGTGCGCGTTGAGCTAACAAAGAGAAAGAGGAGAGCCAGAGCAAGAGAGCGAGAGAGTCGGAGGATGTCCTAATTAAAGGGAACTCAGAGGGTTTGAACCAGATAATCTTACATAACCTCGTTAGGGAGGACACTGCGTTTGATACTGAGAAGATGGAAATGACGTGTCCTCAGATACCCATCCTCGCGGCGTGAGACGAAGATGTGGTGGAGGAGGCAGCTCGGTTAAACCATGGCGTCTGGAGTCAGGCGTGTTTGCATACAGTTCAGCATGCGGTCCTGTGCAGCCCAGCGTGGAGGTGATGACTCTGTCGGCTCAGACAGGTGTATGGATTTCTGTCCAGTAGGAGGAAACGGGAATACCTTTGCACGTGTAACTCAATTTTGAACATCAAAAAGATATTTTAGTGTAGGCATTTAAGTCAAAAACTGAAACACATTTACACAGTTATTTTTTGATGATGATGCCTTGCAAATGAAATTGAAGTCCTTGGAAAATTTTAATATTACGCAAGATCTGTTTAAATGCACAATTGTTGGCCTATTGAAAAGTATGTCCGTGTAACCAATACTTGGTTGTGGCTCCTTTTTCATAAATTCCTGCACTAGTGTGGTGTGGGACAGAAAGCCTGGGTTGTTTTGAGAGAGGTCATCAGCTCATCTGCACGGCTGACGTTGCTCTTACTCTTGACAATAATCTATAGATTCTCTCAGTGTTTAGGTCAGGCTACTTTCCTAGCTAATCCAGCACAATGATAACATCATTAAAGTAGATACTTGGGGAAGTGTGGTCAGTTACCAAGTTCTTATGGAAAATGAAATCAGTATCTTCAGATTCTGATTTTCATAAGGTTTTTCAGCGGATGAAAATACAAAGTATTCTAAACTTTCCAGTTTTCCAGCACTGACTCTAGACTTGATGAAACACAGTGGCACAACAGCAGCAAATTGCGTGGCTCCCCAAATCGTCACTTGACAGTGGAAACTTCTCTCTGGACTTCAGGCAAAGTGGATTCTGTGCCTCTCCACTCTTCTTGCAGACTCTGGGACCTTGATTTCCAAATAAAATGCAAACTTTATTTTTCATTTAAAGAGAGGACTTTGGAGACAAACCAGTTCTTTTTCTCACTAGACCATGTAAGATATTTCTGATGTTGTCTCTGGCTCAGAAATATCTTAACTCCAGAAAAGCTACTGTTGTAATGTGCAGCACCAATTTAAAGCTACAGTTCACACTTTGTGAATGGGATTTACTTCATCGTCCTCTCCAGGCTTTCTATTTTCCTGTATCATCTTGACCTTTTTCAACCAAACTCTTCTTTCTTAATTCAATGGTCCATTAAAATGCTTGAATCAGCACTTTGTGAGGAGCTTGTCTTCTTAGCTACCTTTTATGGCTTAAACCTTTAGTGGGCTGGCAGCCGACTTAAATGACTAAACTAAATCCTTCATTGATATCCTAACCTACTTATTTGCTGGAATGTATTGGCAAACATTTCTCATTCATCACATCGCATGGACATTTTTGCTACAGCTAAAGTAACGCCTTGTGGTTTTGGCCTTGCAGAACAATTAGACATAAGAGTTACAGATTATGTTTAGCTAAAATAGAATGACTATGCTAAATGTATCTATGTCCACTAATACAGGAGGAACTATACATTGTTTCTTGAGATCTTCGTGTAAAAAGTCATCAAGCTAAATAAAATAGCTAAATAAAATACATAAGTGCTATGATGAAAGTGTAACTTCAGCTCTTCACCTCATTGGCTGCAGAACGAGTCCCGTTTGAAAAATCCTATGCAAGTAAAGTAACTTACAACAAAGGCTCTCAATGAGATTAATGAAAAATATTAGATAATTAGCCTCAAAAAGGACCAGGTGCTTCAAACTATTTTATCAAAAATGCATAATAGCTTTATTTTAAGATGTCAAATCATTTTCTTATTCACTTAAGTAAATATTTTGGAAACAAATCAGTGAAAAGCTTTGCAGCCTGTTGTGAATATTGTCTGTCCTAAAGTAAATGCAACAATTGAATGAATGTATCTCAGTATAAAATAAATTCATATATTGTACTTTTTATCCAGCACTCATGTATTGCATGATGTTTTCGTGCTTTGAGATAGACGTAAATTTTTAAATTGGCTCACTCAGATAAACACACACACAGACTCTCACATTCTCCAAACAAAAATGTTAATTTATTTATGCTTCTTACTACATTTATGGTTCTTAACACAAAGCTGATATCCATTATTTATGGTTTTGGGACATTTAGGCCATCTGCCAGGATTTACACAAGGAATGTTGGGAAAGAGAATTTTTTTTCATTCCTTCAGACTTTGAGGTTACTTTACATTTAACACTCCAGTTTTATGTAGGAAAGTTTAGCTGTCCTTAAATAAGTCTCTGTTTATCTATTTTTTTTGTTTCCAACATTTCATCAGCTTTATTTGCTACATGCTTGGATTTTGATGTCTGTGGTTTGGGTTTTTAATCCTGTTTTCTTTCTTTGATCTTCCAGGTGACTCCTCCTTGCAACTCACATATAAGTTAATATTCACTAAGGTCACGCAACACATACCGTCCTTGAAAATTGATCACAAGTGAACACATTGAATTCATGGAGTCACTCGACGCTACTGCAGGAGTGAAGGGTGCCGCCGAGGGTCAGGAAAAAAAGATTGGACAGAAAAAAGGCACATCAGAAACTGTCCTGAGACCTTCCATCAAATTGGAAAGCAAAGGGTGGCATCAAGACTTAGAAGAAGATCAGAGCAGAGGCCCGTGTGGTTTTAGTGAAATGTCTGACTCAGGGAAATCTCCGAAATTTGAAGATCAGTTCTCACAAACTCAGTCCACAAGCCATCCAGACTATGAGGTGTCTTCATGTCCGCTGCAGCCTACAAAGCCCTTCTCTGTTGGGAGACAAAAAGCTTCAGCACAGTCGCCAGGACCTGGGAGTCAAAGGAAGTCGCCCGCTTCAGCCGAAGTTCAGCAACAGTGTTCCCATTCAGGGATGGACCAGCTGTCAGAAGTGACGGCTAAGGTGGAGCAGAAACCACAAAAGCCAGGAAAGTATGTCTGCGACTACTGTGGCAGGGCATGTGCCAAACCCAGCGTTCTTAAGAAACATATTCGCTCACACACTGGCGAACGGCCCTACCCATGTATTCCCTGTGGGTTCTCCTTCAAAACCAAGAGTAACCTGTACAAACACAGAAAGTCCCATGCTCACTCAGTCAAAGCTGGAACGGTGCCATTATCAGAGCTTGGGCCTTACAATGCCAACATGGAGCAGGGGTCTGTTGAAGGGGAAGGAGAGTTATTCTCTGATGCTGAGCAAAGCACGGACACGGACGAGGACACTCTTAATGACCCACTGCTGCTGCTGGACTCTCCAATGGAGGGATCAGATAACACTGCTGTAAAAGTGCTAAATCTCATTGCTCAGAAAAAGGGAGCCACGTCAATGTCAGGTCAGGATGGTTCCTCCCAACCCCAAGAAATCAATGCGTCTCCCGTCACAGCCGAGGCCAGCCGTGCAATCCAATCTTCCACTATCAAGCAGAGGCTCGCGCTTCGGCTGTCAGAAAAGAGAAGTGGCGACTCGGAGCAAAATCTGTCCCTTCCGAGTCAATCCAGCAAGGGCAGCACGGACTCGGGCTACTTCTCGCGCTCCGAGAGTTCGGAGCATCAGACCGGTCCTCCAAACACTAACGCAAAGTCCTACCAAGAAATTATGTTTGGGAAGTGTTATCGGCCAAGCCCTAAGCAGAGGTCGTCTTATGAGTCTGGGGAACTTTCTGAGAAAGGCTCTGAGAAAGGTGTGTCCCGTGTTTTCACTCAAGAAAAAGATGCAGTTGAGTCAATCAAAATAAACACCAAATCATTTTTAAAGGAGGAGCTAAAAGAGTTGCAGTTAGACACCGGCTGTGACATGGGGCCTCTGATCCGAAGCAACTCGATGCCAACATCCTCAGCCGTGAGTCTGACTATGCCACAAGGCCTTCGAGGCAGCCACTCGTTTGATGAAAGGGCAAGCACAGGGGGCATGAGAAGGCTAAAACGTCAAGGTGCCATCGAGTTGTCTGGGCACGATGGTCACACTGAAGCTGATAGTCATGGAAAAATTAGTGAGGCTTCTCCCTCTGGGTTGGACATGGAAAGCTACACCTCTTTGGGACTTGGTACAACTCAGCAGAAACATGCAATGGAACTGGCGACACGAAAGCGTCGCAAAGAGAAGAGGGAGGAAGAGGACTTGGTAGGGCAATATGAGAGCCATCTTAAGCAGTGTGAGGAAATGTTTGATTCAAGCAAAGACTACGATATAAAACAAGCTGCAATGGGAATAATGGCTTTAGGTAGGGGACATTTGGACAGGTGTGACATGGACATGTCAATGAATCCTGACATATCAGGCCGAAAAAACCTGGGGAATGTAATTTCAGTTATCCAACACACAAACTCAATAAACAGGCCTCAAACGGACCTGTCAGAGTCTTTCAAATATTACAGTCAACGACTGGAAACCATGTCGTCATTACAAGCAATGGAGGCCATTGAATCGTTTGAAATGGAACATGACAACAGATTAAGCCAGTCAGTTCAGCTGGGGCCCAAACTTATGCGGCAGACAAATATACAAGTCCCAGAAATCAGGGTCACAGTGGAGCCTGACAGTCCAGAAAAAGCTTCAGAAATGCCAGTGAAAGAGCCAGAGAAGCACGTGGAGGAGTTTCAGTGGCCTCAAAGAAGTGAAACATTAGCACAATTCCCTCCAGAAAAGCTCCCTCCAAAGAAGAAACGACTTCGCCTGGCTGAAATTGAGCACTCCTCTGGTGAATCAAGCTTCGAGTCCGCTTGCACTAGTCTGTCGCGCAGCCCGAGCCAGGACAGCAACTTATCCTATAGCTCCACATTTTCCTTTGACAGAGAGGAGAGCTTAAAATCAGCCTCTCCAGCCAGGCAAGATGAATTTGGCAAACCTCTGGAGCTTTTAGCTGTGCCAGGGTGTGGGCACTCCCTCTCTGTGCTCAGCCAGCGTCAGCAGCATGAAATGAGACGCTCCTCCTCAGAGCAGGCGCCATGCAACTTGCACAAGGAGTTCCCAGAGGTTCGCAGCATATCATTTGACTATGGCAGCCTCTCTCCAACCTCCAAAGTTAGACACGTGGACATCAGTGTTGTAAAGGAGAGACGGAGGGAAAACTTGGTGCGACAGGAGTCGCTGAATATGGATACTGAAGTTACACAAGTGTCTTCACAAGTGTTTTCAAAGTACCTCAGCAGCACCTCCCCTCCATTTGTGGCAGGCACTGTCCTGTCACAGACTTTGCCGATATTTTCTGTTGGGAACGCATTTCCCCAGCTGCCCAATCCCAGCCTAGTTGTTCCTGTTAGAATTCAGACACATGTGCCGTCCTTTGGCAGTATCACATACACATCTTTATCACAGATCTTTGACAATCAGTATGACAGTATTAGCTCCACAACGTCCACCCGCCAACTGCAGAGTCAAACTGCACGCTTATCTGGAAATCTCGATTCTTACAATGTGTACTCAAAGCAACCCACAGCTGACAGCCTCAGTGTTGAGGCCCTGGATTTGTCATCAGCTAAGCTAAAGACAGGCATCCCTCTGTCTCTGACCTCCAGAACTATATCAACTACTAATGCCTCGAGTGGGGGAGCAAACAAGCGGATGCTTTCCCCCGCCAGCAGCTTGGACCTATTTATGGAGGTGAAGCAGCAAAAGCGAGTCAAGGAGGAGAGGATGTTTGGGCAAATCGTCGAAGAGCTGAGCGCCGTGGAGTTGGGGAAATGCCATATGACTGAAGAGACGGGACGGAGGTCAGAGATGCAGGTTGCATCAACGCACGTTACGGGTGATCCAAGCAGGACTTCATTTATTGCACATCAAACAGTGACTGAGGCCGCTGAATCTGAGAGCGTTATGGAGAGTAGCTCCCTGGAAACAAGCTCGCCCCCTTATGCCATCATATCAAGCAGCAAAGCAAAGGAACAGATGCAGATGGATGTTGTGGCACATCTGGGTACCAGTCAAGACATCCTGATCTCAGGCGCAGAGCATTCAAGACTCTCATCTCAGTTTCCGAGCCTTCGCACGACAACGGGCGTGAGCTGGTGTTACCTGAACTACACAAAGCCGAGTTTCTCGCAGTGTGATGCCCCCTTCACCTCCGTGTACGCCACATGGTGTGTGAGCTCCCACAATCCAAACCCCCTGGAAGTGAGTACCAGCATTGCTCTGGCTTTGCTACAGTCCAGACAGAGAGGAGACAAGGTTATATACTCCGTAGCTGCAATGTGCCAGCCTGGCACGGGGAAACTAGTTTCATCCCTCATCCTCTGGAGACAGACCATGGAACAGGTGAGTAAATGATCCTATCTGTTTGAAGACTGAAAGAGGGAGAGAGAGAGAGAGAGAGAGAGAGAAAAACTAAATTATGGGTTACCTAGGGGGAAATGTGCTTTTTATAGAGTATGTAATTGGTTTTGCTGATTTCTTCTGTTTGTATAATGATTAGATAAATTAGCACCTCAGACTGTGCTGATAGCTTTTCATCTCCACAAGAGATAACAGTTTGAAATGCATGAGGTTTGAAGGACAATTTTATCTAGAAACTTGTGATGTACGCTTGCATCATTTGGCTGAAGGTTCTGGAGAGATTTCTTTAGATTAATCTCTTGCTCTTCATTCGTATTTGGAAGGCATACGTTTATATTTTGAAAAATTATGAGATATTAGCTCCTAAGCTGTCAAACAAGGTGCTCATCTTTTCTTCTCTGTACTTGAGTTTATTTTAGAGGGGTAAGTCAGTATTTTATTTGTCAAAGTAAGGTTAATTTAAAATGTTTAAAACAGTTAATATCTAGCCTGTGGTAGATTTAGGTTAGGGTTTTACAAATTTTATTTTCTGTCTGACATAAAAGTATTATAGTAGATTAACTGAAAGTGTGTATTGATTTTTACACTCTATTGATTATATTTGGTAGTTACTGCATCTGAAAATACAGGATGATCATTGCTGGCTCCTCCTCACTCTTTTTCCCATGTAATTAGCACTGCCTGCAGCCTGCATTTCCCATGTAGACAACATCTGTTTCAGTGTAAATTGTCCCATTTAAAAGCATATTTAAAGTTCATAAAATATATTAATTTTGATAAACCAATATGATGTGGAAGGGATATAAGTCGGCTTTGGGTTTGGCCCCACTTGAACTGCCGCATAGATTCAGCTTTGAAGCCGCAATTTCAGCTTACCTATTTATGCTAACTAAGTCAGTTCACAGAGACTTTCTTCTGCCTGCATATAAAAATGGTATGAAAAGTCACATGATTTAAAGGAGTGTTGCCCTTTTTAATATTGTACACGGCTCTTTAATGGCTCTGGAGCCGTGCACTGCTATCACCAGCTGCTTTGTGAGCAAGGCACAGAAAAAAGCTAGTAAAGCCACACAGGAGTGGAGCATAGAGTATACTTGTACAACAAAGCCAGGGTTGAGAGAGGTGGGTAGTAATCTTTGCTCTCTAGTTTTAATGCTCGCTAATGACATTCATATTTGGAAGACAGTTCAGAACTGGAGCCCTCATTCTGTTTGTATTTGGAGAAATTGTGCCAGATGCAAAGTTTCACCATAACTGCTTTTTTCTATATTTGCTAAACGAAGACCTCAAGCGAGCACTTTAATGCATAAAAGATATTGACTGCTTACTCATTTTACCAGAGCCTCACTTTAAAAATCCCTGACAATCCCTTCAAAGAACTTTGACAGCAGAAAACCGTAGGTTACCTGCAGTGGGTTTTTCCCAGGCTGCAGCATAATACATGTTTGCAAAACATGCCGTGTAACACTATGTGTGACACTTAATATCGGCCGCGTCAGATTACAGTCGATTCTTTGGCTGCATCCAATGGGTGTTAAACGCGGTGTGTGTTCGTCTGATTCAGCTGCAGAGGAAACCGGAGTCCAAAGAGGTGGACATCACCTGCGGGAAGAAGGTAAAAGACATCAGCTGCAGAGCCAAAACGCCAAAGGAGGAATGGAAAGAGAGGGAGGCCTCCGCAAACCCGGCAGTGCCAACACGAATTAAGATCTTCGAGGGAGGGTCAGTCAGCACACAAGTCAAGTTCTTGTAACACTTGTCAATGTCATTTGTGCTACAGTTATTTTTAGGTATACCAACTTCATGCACCAGCAACCTATGCCGTCTTTCCTCTTCAAAACTAAAAATACCAATGCTGTGTTTCATGTCCGTTTAAGGTACAAGTCCAATGAAGACTACGTATACGTCAGAGGTCGAGGTCGGGGGAAATACATTTGTGAGGAGTGTGGCATTCGCTGTAAGAAGCCAAGCATGCTTAAGAAGCACATCCGGACCCACACAGATGTGCGACCTTACATCTGCAGGGTTTGCAACTTTGCCTTCAAAACCAAAGGTGGGTACTTCTAATTATGAAGGAGGGAATTGTAAGACCTACAGCGGTAGTCAGAGAAGAATCCTCTATATTTGAAATGCAAGAAACTTACTAAATATAAATATGCAAGGGTGAAACATATAGTTTGCAACACTTGGCAAACATTGTGTAGTTTGTGTTGTGGTTAGAGATATGACTGCATTGTTGAAAATCAACAAGTGAATACATTTAGTTATGTGACGGACCAAAATAAAGTTCCACATTAAGAAAAACTGTACATGTTTTTAAAACAATGTGGATGAAAATCTGAAAAGTGTGACTAGGACTTGCAATTAGTCCTGCAATCAGTAAATAATATCCAGTCCTACAAAATGCCTTTATATGTAATGTAACTAAACAGGATTATGAGGACCGATGATTCTATCATAAACCTGGAGAGAAATTTAAAGCAAAGTTTGCCCATAAAACTATCTCACAGAGCTTGGTTCAATCCACAACTGCAAACAAGCCAAGACAGCTTGTCCATCTAAATGGACAGGCTGGTCAAGGAGAGTGTTAATAGAAAAGCAACAAGCAGGCCCATTGTATCTCTGCACTGGCTGTGGAGATTATATCTCAGGTGGGAGAATAGTTTCCATCATCCACTCCACATATCTGGCTTTTGTGAAGTGGCCATATGAAAGCAATTGTTGAAATAAAATCATAGGAAAGTCCAGCTCACAGTTCACCAGAAAACATGTAGAGGACAGATGATATGAAATCTGATTTTTTTTTTATGGTCAAGCAATATTTGGCAGAAAAAATAAATCTGTGGATATGCATATCTTCTTGAAAGCATCTACACTGTGGAGCATGCTAGTGTCTGCAGAATACAGTTTTGAAGCTTTCCCTCAGACAGAACAGAAAAGCTGGTTAGAGACCAGGACAATTGTTTTTATCAATTCATGCTGGAATGACTCACAGTTGAGATCTAAATCCAATAGAAAACTTGAATGTTTCCATTCAGAGATGCTGTCTATTCAGTCTGACTGAGCTTGGGATATTTTACAAATGTTAGTGTTGATGTGCAACGTTAGTAGACTCACATCCCTGAGGATTTGTAGCTGTAACTGCAGCAAAAGGTGGTTCTACAAAGTAACGGAGGGCTGAATACAAATGAATGCCACACAATAAAGCTCTTGAAAGCTCCGCACTACTGTAAGATCTCAGTAAAAATGTTGAGGTTTGTCATTGTAAAATATTAGAAAAGGTTCACTTAGTTTGAAAGAGACATTTTAGTTGTTTCTTCACTCTGTATTGTAGTTAGCATTTTCTCTCAGAAAGCATAAGCTCAAATGTTTGCCTTGTATAACAGGAAACCTGACTAAACATATGAAGTCAAAGGCGCACATGAAGAAATGTCTTGAACTGGGAGTTTCAGTGACAATGGATGAGACAGACATACAAGAACATGGTGAGATCCTAAGTTGCATCACTGCTGGATTTGGGTTTTTTTTTGTGGTGTGATGCAATAAATACTGCTAAACTAATAAATGTGTCTTTTAAAGCAGACAATATTCAACTAGAATCCAAGACAGATGTGGCAGCAACCACCAAGCATCAGTTCTCAGATGCTGAGGACTCTGAAGGAATGGACGAGGAGGCCGACGAAATGGATGAAGAAGATGAAGAGGACGATGAGTACGAGGGGGACTCCACCCCAAAGCTGCTTTCGAGAAGTACGAGTCCTCAGTCGTGCGGAGTGACCTCGGTGTCCGTTACCGTCGGCTCTGCCATCCACGGCTGCTCGCTGGCTGCTCTGCCCGGCACGGACGTTCATCAGCAATCCTCTGGCAAGCGTTCGAGCGCGGATAATCGTTTCGCCCTGCCAACAGAGCCGAGGGAGAAGTCTGTGGATGAAGACTCTCTGAGCATGCTGCCGCTGGACCAGACCAGTCTCCTTTTCGACCCGTACTCTTCTTATCTGCTGTCTCCTGGCTGGGAATCTCCCATCAGGGAACCCTCTCCCTCACGGCTACGGTATCCATCCCCGAGGCGGGAGCTGTCCCCACGGGGGCGGTCTTCACCGAGGTGGGACTCCTCACCACTCAGGCCTGGGTCACCCATCTTCAAATCCATCCAACACCCCTGCCCAGTCTCGTTGGAGCGACCAATGTCTCCTGGGACAGACATACCTGGAAAGCGAGAATCATCCGTGAGGGGCAGGCAGAGGGTTGTGCTGAGAGCGGTGTCGCCGCGCAGAGGTTCGCACCAACATAAAGGTGGCTGTGATAAAACCAGACACCAGGCAAAGCTGGAGATGGCTCAGCAACAACAGGCTTTTGAAATGGTAATACTTTGTTCATCTGTTACTGTCCCCTACATTCACAATTTGTCACAAAACCCACAGGCTTTCATGCATCTCCTCTGGGGGAAGGAAAATGACACAGGGGACTGGATGATAGTGCAACAGCACTTCTGCCTTGTCACAAGAGGGTCCTGAGTTTCGCATGTATGGGTTCAATAGATTACGCCATAAAAACATGACTCCTAGGTTGTACCAATGGCGGTCGGAGTTCATCCCGTAATTGGTGGGTTGCCAATTCGATCCCTGTACAATCTGTCTCTGCTGTTGTGTCCTTCACCAAGATACTTCACCTGCTTTGCTTGCTGGTGGTAGGTAGAGGGCCTGGTGGCGCATTATCATAGCCTTGCTTCTATGAAACTGCCCCAGGGCAACTGAGGTTACAGTTCAGTAGCTTACCATGTGGAAGCTGGTGGACTGTAACTTCCTAAACGGTGTGAAGGCTGCATCCATCTCTGTATGCAGACGAGCTATGTCCATCTCTATGTGCAAAACTGTGTGAAGTGCTTTGGGACCCTCTGAGCATGATAAAGTGCTACACAAGTACAGGCCATTTACCATTTTACCATTCGTGTGTTGGTTCATTGTTGTTGCTCTGTGATGGATTGGTGACCTTTCCATGGTGTTCCCCATCTGCCACATATTCACTGCTGGCGAGTGTCTCCAGCGGTCACTGGGAGAGACTCTTTGAGGGTCTGACTACCAGTTTTGTAAATGGATGTATGTTTCTTCCTATTCTTTGCAAATAGCTAAAAATCAGACATATTGAATGAACTGTCTATGAATATCAATTTTCACATCGTGGTGAGGATTCTCAGTTGAGTTTATGTCAAGTCAGTCTAACATTTGAACATGGTTTAATCTAAACCCTGGTTTAAGCTTCTCCACAAATTTCTCTTCAACCTGTCTGCTGTGTTATTTGGTCACTAATGTTTGTTCACTAATGTTGTCTAACCTCTGAGGCCTTCACAGAAAGTTGGATTTATTTGTAAAGGAGAGATGCTGTACTTTGTGTTGGTCTATTCCGCAAAATATCAACTAGAAACGATGTTTTCTAGCGCAGATGCGATAAAATGTGAAAAACTTGGATTGTGAATGCCTTGTAAGCTACGATATAACTCATTTTGAATTGATCTTGAAGTGTTTAAAACCCATGAATGTTCTCTAAATACTTTATTACGATGGCCCTTCATGATGTTGTGGCAACGTTTCAATCCCGACCCAAACGGTGCCCAGACAATCCATCATGAGAGCTTCATTTGAAACATTTTTTTCCCAAGCTAAATAACTCGCATTCCTTCATGTTTTCTAACTAATATATGTTCGCGTGCTGGCGATGGACCTGCCGCTAACTCTTGCCAATAATATCGTTCCAGGATCAAAGGAGCGGCGGCTTGGCTCCTGCTCAGCCGCCCGGCGCTGCCAGTTCTCATCACCAGAACATCCTCAGCCACCTCCCTCTTCACTCCCAGCAGCAGGCACGCTCTTTGCTCCCCGTCGTTCCTGTCGGAGGGCTCCAGATGTTGCACTCCAGCTCTGACGTCGTCTGCCCCTCCCCGGCATCAAGCCCCCAGAGCTGCAGCAGTAGCAGGGAGGGATCCATACACGGGCTCGAGACGGGAGGAGACAACGTTGACGCCCGCCAGGAGAAAAGTCCTGAGCTCCCCGCTGGGGAGAGCAGACAGGAAGAGAGTGTCCAGACCTGCCTGAAAGCCATTGCCTCGCTGAAGATTACTATAGAAGATCCTCATTAAAACCTTCGATTTATTCCCGCTCCTGTTACACCGGCAACCATCCTCATCCCTTTAACCAACTTGTCTTTACCCTGTTAGAGGCAATATAATGACATATCCCCTGGTCTCACATGATCAAACTCCACAGAGATTCTGTGCGGGATGTTTTGCAAAAAGGGGGGAAAGAATCATTATTGGGTGCAGTTGCAATATGGAAAGCTATTATGCTAATATGCCTTTTTTTTGTCCGAGATAGTAGTTTGCGCACAATTGCACAACAATTACATTTATGGGTCCTGTACAAATGTCCTTAACATATACTATTACTTAGATGCATACAAGCAGTGTATTTTGCAGTGTGTACTTTGAATATAGACTGTCGTTTCTGTTAATCATATCAAGGTGTAATGCAGTAGTGCTGTAACTAAAAGACTATTTATAAGGGGAAACGTATGTGTACTATGAAACAGTCTGACCAAATTTTAAGTAGACGCTTCTTGTGCAGTTCGGTGCTTCTGAGCAAGCAGCAAGGGGGTATGTGCCTTTTCTTTCTTTTCCCGCTTTTCTTTTTTTCGCTTTTCCTTGTTTACGGATTTGTAACCGAGAAAAGACGCCGGTCTATGGACTCTCTCCGAGAACAAGCTGCAAGGCAAAGGCTTTGTGGGTTTTTTTTTCTTTTTTGACAGATGGATTTATGTGACACAATCTTAAACAAATGTTACTTATGTTGCATTTTTCTTAATGTCGTGGTTTTTATCTTGGTACAAAAAAATGCATGGGATTTGCTATTGCACAACCATAGAGGAATTAATTATGTAATTATGAATACTGTAAGATGTATTTATATATTAGAACGTAAGCACTTATTGATACTGGTAAACATTTGACTACTATTTATATGGTATATCTGTATTTATGCAGCAGTTATGCAGTGAGCCACTCCGGCGTTGCTTTTGATCTCATGACATTGCTTTGACTGACCTTGTTTTCTTTGCTTATGCAGATGATCATGAGTGTTTAACGAGTTTTAAAGATGCACTTTCATCCTTTTATTTTTTGGTTTTTTGGGTTCGATGATGAAGCTGCTGTTGAGTCAGGTGGAGGGCGGAGCGAAGAAGAGAGTAAAAATGTCCCGTTTCCTTGTTGAAACATTCCTAGTTTTTTTGTTTTTGGCGTCTCATCGTGCGAAGCATTTTGCACACAAATCCAAGGGGCTAAGGTGGTCAGTCGATGCTGAACTGTTTCACATTTTCACGTCACACCTGGACAAGTCCACTACATTTGCTGCAGGTTAATACTAAAGTATCAATATCAACGCCCTGACTATTAGCGCTTCAACTGAAGTCCGCAAGTAGCCACTCATTCTAAAACATTACTACTTCTCTGTATATGTATATATGTGTATTTTTATGATTTGAACTATTTTTGCAGTGTTGTATTCTGAGAACTTTTTATGTGGATCTCTATCTCTTTCAGAGGTAAAACATCTGCAGAGGTTTCATGAGGGAGATTTGAAAAAAAAATAGCACAGTGTTTTGTCTTTTTAAAGAAATGCATTTACATCTTGAAGTGTGGCTATCGGTTTGAGACTGGATTCAAACATTTGAAGCTAAAAAGCAACCTTCATTCAGTCTTGTTTACATAGAAAATTTAAAAGGTGCACTGCTTTAAATTTGTGCTCTCCGTGGAGACGGGTGGCGCTTCTATTTTTTTTTTGGAAATGCTTTAATACGTGAAGGGAAAGTGAAGTCTGCTTTGGCACACCGTATGTATTCAGATTCTGTTGCTTTCTCGATGTGTATTCATATTCACTGAACTGCATTGTGCCTCTCATGTCAATGGCAATTCCCTGTAAAACATATAGAGGATGAATCATTTTTACCTCTAAGCTGAAATTTTTTTTGTTTTCTTTCTTTCTTTGAGGGAAAAACCTCAGTAGCCAATCTGTTATTTAGCTATTCGCGTGGAAAATCTGGTTAGTCTGGACGGAGTGCCTCTTTTGTGCTATGAGGAATTTATTGTTTGGTGCTCTACTTTTTCAGATTAAAATTTAAAACTGTTTTAAAAGGACATCCTTTTAATCACGGCTCTGTGTTGTGGCTTATTTCTTTTTGATCATTCTCAACGGCCTCCATCCCTCTGCTCTCTTAGCTGGATGTGGATTAAATCATATTCAGTGGAGAAAGGCTTTCACAAGAAATCACTCAGATTTTATCTTTAGGGTGGGGGAAGACCGAGAGGCTGAACCCTTTGTGCTGACATCTACTGGCCAAAATGCGCTACTGCAGGCAGAGAGTGCAGCAGGATGGAGAAATGAATGCTTCCAAAAATAGTTCTCACCTTGCCGACTGAGATTCAACCACATTCAAGGTTTATGTCAGTCCATCGGACCTGCAGTGTCGTCCCTGCTGTCCCACTGAAGCATTTAGGAGAAAATATGGCTCATGGTTTGTCTTAAAACCAAGTTATGATTATAAAATGGAGAGTACTTTCAGGAAAGTTTTTTAAATTGCAAAGTCAAATTTCTTTCATGTCATGTTTGATACATACAGCACTTTTATAACAGCTTAAGTTAACATATATACTTAATTACATTATAAAATGACACAATGCATAATACCGCCACTTATGATTATAAAACAGGCACATGAGTTTCAAAGTCAGAAGTTGCTGTAAAATAAAAATGAGATTTAGAATTTGAATTAAAATTTTAAATTGTAAAACATAAAGTCAAAATTTTGAAAATCACAATACTTAGAATAATTTTGAATTTTAAAGAAAATCTATTAGGAATTTCAAAGGTGGAATGCAAAACATTAAAAAATGTGATTTCATTCAAAGTCAAAATCTGGATTTTTTTTTATCTGATAATCATGACAAAGTGACTGTGTATGTCCTGTCATATCTTCTCTTATCTAACAACAGGCAGCAAGTTTAAGAAAGAATAAAAGCTGATTTGGGTTCAGCAAAGTTGGCTCCGGTAAAAGTTTCTGGATGAACTTGGTTTTACTTTTCATAAAACTTGTAAAAAAAAAAAAGGAATAAAACCATACATTTTCCTTTGTAAGAAAATTTGATTGGTAACAGTTTATACCCTGATTACAAATTTGCCATCTGCATGAACGGGTTAAATTTGTGCCATTTTTGAATTGCAGTTGGGGGGCCGCACAAAATCAGTCCAAGGGCCCCACTAAAACCAACCAATCAGAGACGGATCATCTTTCATTCCACCTCTCTGCTGCTCCGTCACTCCACACTCTTAAGGCCCATTTGTCAAATAATTACACTGCAAATTAACAGCGGCTCTTGGCACAGTAAATGTAGAACTAAAGTAGCAAAAAGTGACATATTAATAGCAGAACATGCTGATAGCAGCCATGCTGCAGAGTCTCTCCATCCTCCCTCTCCCTGCTCAGAGTGAGCTGCTCTCTCCCGGTTTATTTTGAGGTCGTCTTATCACAGCTGTCGTATCGTTGGTGGTCGCCTGTCCGAAACCCCTCGCCACTCTTTCCCCTTTTCCCTTCTGGACCTTTGTCCCGGTAAGATCCCGTTTGCTTGCGACTCTTCCTCTTAGTGGACTGTCTAACACAAAAATATGAGCCAAAGCCATTTGCTGTGTTCTCTAACTTACTAATGTGTGTTTCGCTGCATGTGGTGACAAGCTGACCGAGTTTGTTGGAGATGAGAAGCTGCTCAGCGCACTGAGCGTCATTTGTTTACAACAGATATTCCCTTGTTGGAGGAAACATTTAAATATCTTACTGAGAACTTTGTACCCAGCCACAGATTCTCCAATACTTTCTTTTTTAATATTTGTTTTTTTTAACCTCCTTTCAAAATATCGAAGCGAGTCTCTCACATAACCCTTTTATGTGAATATAAATAGCTGAAGAACTCTTGTTTTCACTGACCCCGACACCAACAAGATGTTGGATTAGAAGCAACAACAAAAATTAATAAATAACGTGCCCATATTAAGAAGTTCCTAAAATAGCTTTTGGGTCTGGAACAGGTGCCGTGTGCTCTGCTTGTGAAAGCGAAGGCTGTGTGAAGGCAGGACTAATTTTATGCACCGCAGACGGGCTCTGACTGTGAGTGTGCACAACACAGGCAGGCAATGTCACTTTATATCACACTATTTGCTCTCTCCTGATTGGTTGGACAGAAGAGCTGTTGCCAGAAAAGGGCGATGTTTCTCATACTCTGCGTTAAAGCAGCGCGACACCCTGACCAGCACCTGATGTTTTGCGCTGAATCTCGTTTGTCGTATGTTTACGTACATTCTTGTATCCTGCGAAGTTAGGATGCTGTGTAAAACTACGAACAAACTGTTATAATTATAATTTTTTTTAATATAATTAAGTGAAACCCAACAATATATCAAAAGTTGACGGATCTGTTTTTAACTTATACAATATCAAATTAATTTTGAAAATTGCATTTGCATTCTGTTTTTTAATGTTTAGCAGTTTTTTCCTCAGTTTTGGGATTTTAAGAGAAGAAAGGGAATCTGATACGGTATAAGACGTAGGTGTGCAGAAAATAGTCCAATCCTTACTGTGGTTGGCTAGCATGATATTGTTAGTATATATTAAATTATTGTCTAATATAAAAAAAATCATAGTTAATTGCTCTCTGGCATCTTGCTTTAGTCTGAAAGGTTTTTCTTCTATGAAACATGTCATTTATTTAGTGGAAATATTGATGTTGATGAGACTTAATGATAACCTTTTTCAACCTTTATAGCTCCACAGTTGAAAATGAGGAACTGACATTCACAGATGACATTGAAATAAAATCCAGCCCAACATCATTACAAATCACTTAACATTTGGTCAAAATGGATGACTTGTCCATTCTGTGTGCCTGTACGATCACAACGCTAACATGGATGTTTTAAATGGTGAGAGAAAGCCGGCATTTAAAAAAATCACAAAACATCCATCTCTAACTCAACTCACTGACATTAACAGTATTACGCAACATAATATTGCTGTCTTACCTTTTCTTATTTCTTCCTGTGGAACAGCTTCAGCTAAGTCTGATGTGGTTGTTCAGATCAAAATGGTGGAGGAACAATGAGGTTTCTTCTAGTTTCTTCTTGACGTCAACAAACAGCATCTGGGTTAAACAAGCAATTTAGCGTTTTAATTATTTATTTATTGTCTCTGAATCAAAAAGCAACAAATATATAATAAGTAATAAAACTGGATTTTTCAGATCTGTGAATTGATATATATTCAACAAAATAGCTTAAATTGCAGCAGCCGTTGAGACATATTTGCCACATTTCTTTTGAGATCTTTCTCTCGCCGTTTCCATGTTGAAACGTTGTCATGCCCTCCATTACAGAGCCGCGTCGCTCCCTCGTTTGCGCTCGCTGAGGATTATGGAGGCTTGTCAGGAGAGCGGCCCCGCCCCCACCGGTCCTGGAGCGTCTCCGGCCCAGGATCGCCACATTGACCTGACAGAGGACCTGGGCCAACAGCTGGAGGACATCATTAGCACCTACCAGGCGGCCCAGATTCCAGCTGAGCCAGAGGACATCGAGGAGGTCACAGCTGCCAAAGAGCCAGATGCCCGCAAGGATCAGAAACTAGAGAAGAAAATGCTCAAAAATCTAGGTCTCGTTATTTCTTCTTTCCTGAACGTTGCATCGATTTTAAGTTCCACGGCTTCGGATTCAGCTCAGTCAGCAAAAGTCCTATAGTTTTACTGAAACTGATAGTTGTGTAAGCTCATCTATCAGCTGTAATACTATACTGAACCTTTTGTACTCCGTTTTAGTCACTTTAAGGGATTTTTTTTCCCACAGTGTGGGTTACGGAGCTTGTGTAATTTTACATCTTTACACATTGTTGACAATGATGGATGATGTCTGACTGCTCAGGTAAGGAGGCCATGCTGCTAATGCAAAGTTTGAACAAACTCGACACTCCAGAGCAGAAACTGGAAACCATCATAAAGAAACATGCTGAGCTGGTGAGTAACAGGAAAATCCACGTACAGCTGCCCACATTAATCTGATGAACATTTGATGAATTTGTGTGTGTGTGTGTGTGTGTGTGTGTGTGTGTGTGTGTGTGTGTGTGTGTGTGTGTGTGTGTGTGTGTGTGTGTTTCTCCAGCTGGAGGAACATCGCAGTGACCAGAAGCAGATGAAGACTCTGCAAAAGAAGCTGCTCCAAGTGATGAAGGAGAAGGACCAGCTGCAGAGCGAGCACAGCAGGGCGGTGCTGGCTCGCAGCAAACTGGAGGGGCTCTGCAGGGAGCTGCAAAGGCACAACAAGACCTTAAAGGTACGTCACTTCTGACGTCATTCAGACGTAAAACAAACAAAGAGTCAAACCTGAGCGCCGTGCTGGTGTTAAAATAACAGGTGGCGTCAACATAAACCGCATTAGAAAGCTCAAGATCTGCACAGTGGTTTGCAAAAGTATTCACGCCACTTGAACTCCGACTTTCACCCTTTACTTCTTCAAACTTTCGCATATTTTGTAGGGATTGTGTGTGAAAGACCAACACGAAGGAGTACAATATCACAAAGTGGTAGGAAAATGGACAAAGTTTTTCATAAAATTTCGAGTATTCACTCTTTAATACTTTGCAGACAGTATTAAAGAGTCTGCAAAGTATTAAAGAGTAATACTATACTCTTTAATATATGCATGCAGCCCATGTATACATGCAGCCCATTATACATGGGCTGCATGTATAATTGTCTTGACGTTTTACCTGAGTGAAGTTGGTCGCTCCATCTTCTTCAAATTAAACAAAATTGGTGTTAAATGTGTGCGCCAGTTTGTGCAGCCAAAATGTTTTTGTTTTGTCGCTATTATGTTAAAGATATTGATACGTTTCAAGAGGTCATCAAGGTCAACCGGCCCCCACAACATTTACAAATTCACACAAAATATTGTGTCGATCAACTATGCCAAGTTTGTGCTGGTCTGCGCTGCAAAAAGTTTTAGTTTGAGCTGTTATAAATTTTAAAAGATCAACCTGCCGTCTCCACCACTGCTTCTGGAGGCACCAAGCAGCTGGAGAAAATTATTAGAAATCCTTCTTTGTCCTATATAAATCTCAAAATAGTGTGAATTAAAAAATTTAGTTTTGGTTTTCTGAAAAATCAGGCAAAATAGGAAGTAGCATGAATCTGATTCATGCTCCTCCCTGACCCGCAGGAGGAGACGCTGCAGCGGTGCAGAGAAGACGACTTAAAGAGGAAAGAGATCACCACCCACTTCCAGGGGACCCTGAGCGACATCCAAGCTCAGATAGAGGAGCACAGCAGCCGCAACACCAAGCTGTGTCAGGAGAACGGCGCCCTGGCAGAGAAACTCAAGGCCCTCATTGCACAATACGACCAGCGAGAGGCGGTATGGAGCTTACCACACACACAGCCATCGACTCTGTGCCAGACTCAAAGAGCAGATACAGTACATCACAGAAAGGTCAAACCGTACTCTCACTCTGCACCACAGAGGGGGAAGAGTACACGTTAATTTGACGCAATGTGCTCACGCAATCCCTGATGCATCTGCATCCACCCATTCATTACCTGCAACTTTCACCCTGGTCTTACTTCTATTAGACACGATAGTCCAGCCAAAGCTTAATCTCATAAATCCCCTTGATTGTCTACCAGAACTTGGAAAAAGTTTTCAAGCACAGAGACCTGAAGGAGAAACTTCTGGAAACCAAGCTAGAGCAGGCTAATCTGATCCTGAAGGAGGCCGAGGGGAAGCACAAGCTGGAGAAAGAGCTCGTATGTCCAGTGAATCACCTTTGGGTTATGAGTAAATGTGGGTCTGCTTGTATTAACGTGGGATGTGTCGATACCACAACAGCTTCTTAAACAAGTGGCGGAGTACAAGCTGCAGCTGAGTGGCCTGAAGGAGCAAGAAACAGACATGAGGAGTCAGGTAGGATTGCCATCTGCAACATTTGTCTGTTTTATTTCAGTTTTAGATTGTTTTCCTTGTAATGTTTTCGTCAACTCTTCCCAGCTTGACATGTACTCCAAAAAGTTTGACGAGTTCCAAGGTACGGTGTCGAAGAGCAACAGTGTCTACAGTGGCTTCAAACAGGACATGGACAAAGTAAGAACGACTTTTTGTAATGTTTCCCATCACTTGCAAAGTTGAAGGAAGCAAAAACAGAACGATCCACCCAGATTTTTAGAAACAAGAAAAGTGTCTTGCAGTGTGCTATGTTTGTATTGTTTAGATGGCCAAGAAAATGAAGAAGCTGGAGAAAGAGTGCCATTCATGGAAGACGCGCTTTGACAGCTGCAACAAGAATCTCATCGACATGGTGGCTGATGTAAGCAACAATTTTCAACAAACTTGAGTGTATTATAAGGATTTTATAGACCAACACTACCTCTCCTAACACATCAGACAGGCTAAGTGATAAACCAAACAGAAAACATCTGCTACATCATCCCCACTGTTAACGAGGCGGCCTGCGGTAAATTGAGCTCTGAGAATGTTTAGCGCCTCCTGCTGACACGACAGCACTTTTAGGTGATACAGGTCAACAAATGCATCAGTTGTATTCTAACAAAGCAAAGCCTACATAATTTGAAAGTACGTTAACAGTCAGTGTTTGAAATATTTACTAATAATCTACCTCAGCTGGTTGTTTACAGCGCAAGCAATTTCTGGTAAGCTTCTTACAAGCATCATGAACAAATGTTGGTGATTGGGTAAAGTCTAATGGTGCGTTCACACCAAACGCATTGCGCCTGCCAAAAACGAGTTGACTTGTGTACACTTTGAATGCAGAAGCTTGGCATTTCGCTCTACCCCTAGTGTTTTGAGCATCTGGTTTACATTCAAAGTCTAAGTGGAGGCGTGTCAGGCATGTGAGATAGCCTTAGCCATTGTTTTCTGCTGGACACTCCAAGCGGTTCAAATCACGCCACGCTAGACGCTCAAAATGTGTCACAATGGTCTTGACGCACCTCCACATAGACTTTGAATGTAAACCAGACCCGCTTGACTATTAAAACACATTTGACATGAACGCACCATAGAACTTAAAGAGTCCACAACTCCAGGAAGAAATCGTGTCTCAATAGCCGAGGGTCCAGATCCTCTATATGAAGTAAAGCATAGTGTACTGGGTGGCTTTTTACCAGGCTAAGTTAGCAACACAAAAATTTCACCAACTTCCAACGTGCAAAAGGAAATTGTTCAACTCTGGTGTGACGTCATTCCCTGACCTGACGTCCGACTTCCCAGACAAATCTAACGTAGCATAATTGAGATAAACTTTGTCGGCAGCAGCCCTGAAGTAAAATGCTTCTTAGGGTCTCATGCGCCTTTAGAACATTCTATGGCCTAGCGCATACATTTTCAATAAAAACATTGATATTTGTTGTTATAATGTAAGAAAATACCTCAGAGAGAATTGCAAGAGTTTTGTCTGTGTTATCTCAACAGAGAACCATCAAGGAAAAGGAGTTTGAGCTTCTCACTATCAAGAACCAGAAGCTCGAAAGTCTTTGCAGGGCTTTACAGGAGCAAAGGAAGAACCTATCTGAGCAGGTACAGGGAGCTCAAGCAGACAAACACGCTGATGAGCAAGCGCAGAAGGAAGGCGGTGATGTGCCACAGGCTCCTACAGATCAAAAAGAGGATCATCCAGCTCAGGTCACAGGAAACCCCGCCTCCGCAGAATCACCAGTGCAAACAACTCCACTAACCGAGGCACTGGCTAAACTGAAGGCTGAGCAGGCTCTATTGAAAGAGATCGCTGGTTCTTTCACAATATCTCACACGGCACCCACAGAATCAGAAGATAGTCAGTCACATGGACTCTCTAAGGGCATCGAAGGGCCAGAGGAGCAGCAGGGAGAGGAGAGCAAACACCAGGATGTCCACAAGGACCAAAATCAAGAACAGCGAGATCGGGAGATGGAGTCAGTTGATTAATGCAGAAACCGCTGCAACAGAAAACCCGCTGCACGTGAGAATACAAAAAATATTAATAAAAAATCCTCAAATTCAGCTTCGTCTTTATTGTCCGTTCATCATGCCATGAGTAAAAGTTGAGGTTGCTTTTAGATTTTACCACAAGAGATTTATACATGTGGAGTTTTAAGCATGGCTGAGAATAGAATGAGCCTTTTGTTTTTAGGCCAACATTTAGAACTTTAAATGAAGAAAAGTGAGATTAAAACTCCTAGAACTATAAAAGGGAGAGATGCCCAAAACCCACCTAGAAACCAAAAAGTTAAGCATCTCTCATTCTGTGGCCTGAGAGATGCCCAACAGAAACAGCTGTCTAAGTCTGGCTAAAAAGGGCTAAAGAGACTGTACGCCTGCACAACTAAAGAATAACACCACAGCGTGAACTCTCATTGGGTATTAGGTAGACAGTAGTGCAGGGGAGACCCTTTTGGGGCGTTCACACCAAAAGCATTTTGAGCATCAGGTGCGTCTGGTTTACATTCAAAGTCTATGTAGAGGTGCGTCGAGGGCTGTTGCGGCCCGTTTTGAGAGTCTGAAGCGTCAAGAGCGTCCAATGGAAAACATTGGGAAGAGTTAACGCATCTGACGTGCTCTTGAGGCAGCGCCAAATAGACTTTGAATGTAAACCAGACGGGTGAAACACTAGGTCTAGAGCAAAATGAGAAGCATCTGCATTCAAAGTAGAGACGCATCGAATTTGAAATGTCAGACGCGTTTTTGACGCAGTAACGCTTTTGGTGTGAATGCACCATTAGACCTTGAGAACTGCCTCAAGTCTTTGTGGCATAGAGTCAACAAAGTGGGAGAAACATTCCTGAGATTTTGGTCCATACTGGCATGATTTGTTGGCTGCACATTCAATACATCAAGCTTTCATTCTACCTCACCAAAGACGCTCTGTTGGGTTGAGAACTGGTGAACGTAGAGGTCATGGCATCACAATGACCTTGAGCTAAGCATGCATTTTCTAATTTACCAAAAAATGTTTCAAAGAAGTTAAATAATTATTAAAAACGTATTATGCAGTTTTTCACAGACTGGCCTCTTGAGGACGTTTGAAGTGTAAAAAGTTGTGTATCTCTTTGAAGAGCCACATTTTAAAAAGTACACGACTAGTTTTTTTGTGCCAAGACGCTCACATGTTTTGTTGAAAGCAGCAGAGCTCTGCTGGACCTCGCTGAGAAAGAGAGCAAGGAAGGTAGGCGGGCAGCGTTTTGTGAGGCCAGACAAGCGCACATAAAAATAGACGACGGACACAGTGTTCTGCAGTTGGCTGCCAATTTATGGGGGCAGCTTGATTGGTGGATGCAGGAGGCCTGTCAGTCAGTACACATCAGAGGCTAAATGCATGTATTTTGTGTCAAACTGGTTTTTGAAAGGAGATCATCACTCAGAAAATGTAGACAGAGCTAAACCAGTCAAATTTGTAACGGTGTTTTCTTATACGTATAAAGCTGCTTGTCTTTATTTTTTCTTTACTGAAAATTATCCTATAGACAAAATGCAGATTCATTAGTACAATTTTTTATTTTTATGTGAAACAATGTGAAACGTTGAAATATTTTCTTAATTTTTGATTTTCATAACATATTTCAAAACATTAACAGAAACTACTACACATTATGTATGAATTCTTTGTACGCCAATTTTTCTGACTTACGACACAATTGACAACTATTTCTAATAGTCACAGCAAACATTACCAAGTGTTTTATTGACAAATCTAAATTGAAGATAAAAACACATTTAGAGAGCTGGATTAAAAAAATATACAAGGTAGTTTACAATTGTGTAAAAAAAAACTGCTAATTGCGTTTTGTGTGTTTTTTTGGTAAATTACATTACATAAGGCATTAGAAAAAAAACATTCTAAAAAGAACAGTTATTTAAAAAAAACAACAACAACATGAAAGTCAAGAGGGAAAACTGAGGGAATTACAAAGAGACTAGCTCAAATGAACTTGAATCAATCACTTAATGCCTTATGGTGACTAAAGGCAGAGATTTAAAGAACCAGAAAACTTTATAAATTTTACACTAGCTGCCATTTGAAACCAATTCGTAGGCCCAAAATTGGGATAAAATAATAAGTCATTAGTATCATAATCAAAAGTATCTTGAGTGTAAAATCAAATACATGCTTCCTCTAGTCCTATTTGACATAGTTAATTTAGCTTTAGCTAATTTAGCTAAAGCAGATTGAAACCTTTACTCTTTCATTTTGATGCTAATAAAAATTGCTTCCAGCTGCGCAGCATTGCGGGAAGCAGTGGGGGAATTTCGACAGCTAAGGGCGAGTTATTAAAATATGTTTTGAGAAAGAAAAAAAAGCCTCATAACATCAAGGCTGCTGTCAGAAAGCTGAAGCTTTATTAGCTTTTATTGGGTGCAGCTAACGTGGCCCATGTGCAGAGAGGCAATGAATTATGACTACTTGCCGCGAAGTGTGAAAACGCTGGACGGAAACCTTCAGCTAAGCTGTCTTTTTTTTTTTATCAGAATCGCCACTTATCATGGCCCAGACAGGAGCGTGAGTCTGATTAAATGTGCCTCGGTACGGAGAGGTGTGCCGTCCATTTCTGAACGGCAGTATTTCATGTTTGCTTTGTTCTTTTCAGAAAGTAACACTGCACGAATATTTTTGGCAGAGGTAGAAGGACATCGCTGGTGCTACTGTGGTCTGCATGTTTACATGTTAAAGATCTGACCTCATAAAGAACGGGACCCGCTTCTGACGGTCACTTTATAAATTGTTGCTTCCTTTTACCTTGAAAAATATATTCACACCACTAGAAATGTTTCCGTTTCTTTTTACTTACACTGCAAAAACACAAAATCCTAAGTATTTTTGGTTTAGTTTCCAATGTGAATATATCAGAACACGTGAAATTAAATTAAACATACAAGTAACTTTCCAGCATTCAGTGGATTCAGTGATAAAGCTGCTTTTTATGAAATTCAAAGCTTCCTCACTTAGTTTCTAGAAAAGATAACCTGTAGCCCAGGAGATACTGAGAAAGATCAAGAGATTTTGATCAACCATCAGTTGTTCTCTCGTCTATTTAAAAAAGTGACTCTAGCTTGGCCTTGTTAGAGTCCGGCAGCTCCAGCAGACCCAGTTGGTGCCACGCAGGGAAACCGGCACGCATGGCAAATGTGGACAAACTCATGGAGCACACAGGAGACTTTGGACCCTTCCAGAAGAAGATGGTCATACTTGGGTCTCTGCCGTTGGTCCTCATTGCGTTTGTGTTTGTTGCAGTTGTCTTCCTGGGCCACACTCTGGACCACTGGTGCTGGAGCCCCGGGTCCGAGCAGCTCCTGCAGGCCGGACAGAGGTCAAGGTGCGAGAAGTTACCGTTCCCCATGGCGAAGAGGCTGGATCCTTCAGCTGCTGCCAAGCGTTTGCCGTGAACTGGAGCCAAAGCTCCAGTTCACTGTTAGGTTAATTGGTCTCTCCAAATTGTCCCTAGGTGTGCATGGTTGTTTGTCCTGTATGTCTCTGTGTTGCCCNTGGAGATAGGCACCAGCAACCCTCCCGACCCCTCTAAGGGACAAGGGTGCAAAGAAAATGGATGGATGGATGGATGGAGCCAAAGCCGGAACAGATGTGAGATTGAGCAGGAGCTGACATCACGCTGGGCCATGTGATGGCAGATGGATGTTTGATAAGAGTCACAAAACTACAGTTTGAGGTTGGTATATTATCTGTCTGATAATGAAAAGATTTAGAAATGTAAACTATGAGACAGAAATCAGCAGGAAAGACTAGGCTTGGATTCTCTAGAAGGTTCCCTGTGGATGAGAGTTGCTTTAGCTCTACTCAGAGGTCTGCCTGCAACGCCATAATATCCATGTGACCATGCAACAGGAACCAAGCTGTCCCTCGGCTAAAAATAAAACAAACAGTGTACGAACTTTCTGAGAAAGCCTCTGACTCTTTTAGGTACTTATCTTAACCCTTGTGCGTGCGAGGACTGAGGCAAATGATACAAGTTTTACATGTGTGGGGTCGATTGGACCCCATTTCTGGACACAAGGGTTAAGTGTCTGGAGGTGTTTCCTTGAGAGAGTATTTTATTGTAAAGTATCAATACTCTTACTTTAGTAAAATTTCTGTATACTTTCTACCTACAGTGAGAATCTTCACAAAATGAAGGACAAGCTTGTTTTCACCAGACACACCTTGTAAAGTTTCATAAGTTTTATAGTGAAATAAATGTATTTTTTTGCATAATTTTATGTTAACTATACAAATTATTCTTATTATGGTGCCTAAAATACCAAAATACATTTGTTTATTTTTTTGTTTGTTTTCTTTTGGTATATTTATGTTTTGGTTCATCTAATCTGATGATATAATTTATTTTTAACTATTTAAATAATTGATGTTTTGATCATACCTGAGTAGCCTTTTCACCAAAGACCTTTTTACTCTCGAGTAATTTCTTGGACGGATACTATTTTACTTTTAGCTGAGTACAAGTTTTGGGTATTATATGGACCTCTGCGTAGTTGCAGCAAAAAGTATTTCTACAAAGTACTCACTTACTTTTCAGGGATTGTTTTTGTTAAAAACGTCTGGAATGTCTGGAAGGAGCTGCCTCTCATTCTTTATGGTGCTGCAACATTTTAGTGAAATAACCCTTTACTATTGGCCAGAAGAAACTGGTTAAAATAGATTTACGGCGGAAGTAAAATATGCGACATCTGTTTAAGGCGTCATGTCGGTGTTGTACAGCGCTCTGGTGATGCTGCTGCCTGAGATGAGAGGAGTTTCGCTGCCAGAGGACGTGGAAAACCTAAAGAGGTATTTCATTTCTAAATAAATCCTTTTACCTACTTAGTTTATGTTGTCCAAATATGGCAATAAAAAGAGAACAAATGTCAGATTTACTGGTGCATACACTGTAAAAACAAAAAGAAGTAAAAAGAAGTAAAAAGTAAAAAGCAGATAATACTTTTTTCCCTTTTCAAGGTTAGATGGCATGACGTTATTGTGTAGTTTATGGTTAAAAAGTCACTTAAGTCACTGTAAAAGAAAATGTTTTCACTTAAAAAAACTGCATTTCCTGAAATGAACAATCTATAACATGAATGTAAAATGTACAAATGACCTTTTTCACCGATTGATTTTATATCAAATGAATAGTTTTCAATTGTTTTATAGCTTACAGGTTTCCCCTGTTACATTGTTTCTGTTTAGTTACTGTTAAATGTACAGTAAAAAAAGAACGCATATGAGTTTCATAGAAGAGGAGTAGAGGAATGTGACAGGGAAGCAACAACTGATCATCTGAGAGAGGATAAAATATCTTTAATAGTTGCAGATTTAGGAAGCTGCAGGTGGAAGATTGACTGATGGCCTTCTGTGTTTTCTGACAGGAACAGAGACAAATCCAAGGACAAAATGGGAAACGGCCAAATTATGACGGCCATTTGTAGAACCTTTTTGATGCGGCCTCTTAATAAACCTATTCATGTAACACATTTTGTCTAAATGATTTAATTATCTTTTCATCCTCTGCATGAGAGAATGTGCAAAATAAAACCTAAAATCATCTGAAAACCTGACTATTTGAGCACTAAAGGCTTATAAATGACTGCGTTTTGCTTCCCTTCCTATCTCCGACTTCTTTTGCAGTGTTGGTTTTTTCTGTCAGCTGGGTGTTTATGCAAAACTCTACCTGCCATGTAGCTTTAGTGACAGCAAAATAAAAATGTGAAAGCATTGTAATGAGGAGGAATCAAGACGAAGATATTCATAACTGTCTTGTATTCTAATCTCAAATATTTGTATCTTGATTGTTTTGTCCATTTTCATGTTACAACCACAAATGAAATTAATTTTCTTCAAATGTTCTCAAATAAACCAACGTTGAGCAGTCCGGTTTGTAAAATTGGTTAGAAAACAGAAATCTGAAAATGTCCTTCATCAGTGTTTAGATCTCTTTATCCTGCTTGTCTAATGAAATTGGGAACAAACGGCATCAGGATTAAATTATCAAAAGGTTTGAACATCCCATGGAGCTCTCTTCAATTAGTTATCTAAAAATGGAAAAACAGCTGACAGCTGAAAACCTGTGTGACCGTGTAAGAACTGCAGAGATCAAGTGAGAGAAACTAAAAAAAATAGAGGATAGCTATTATTCGTGCAATGTGGCTTTTTTCTTTTTTCCTTTTTTTTTAGAGCATTATTGAAAATGAGGCAGAGGTTCACCTTCCGGTAGAACCATAAACATCCAGCCAGAGATTAAAATGTTAATTTGGCACGACATGTGAAATTATGTTCAGCTGCAAAAACATCTCAGCTGGAAGCATACCACAAAAAGATGTGCAGTCTTTGCATTAGGTAGATAAGGTGTCTGGTTTGATAAAACACGTTGTGTCCCTTGGCCTCAGTTCTTTTCAGTGTGATGTCACTAAGTTGGCAGCTTGCAGATGGCTGTGGTAACCCTAGCAACCATCTAAACTCGATCCTTGCAGCTCTGCATCCATAAACTTCTAATTCAGTGTCAGCTGGTAAAGTCCAACCAGGACTCAACAGAATAAATTCAATTTAGCCACTTTTTTTTTTTTATATGTAACCTTGTTCTTTCTCCGTAACCTGCTGCCAGAAGTGAGGGCCTGGACAAGAGGAAAGTTTTACATTTTGGCTCAGCTCTTATATCAGTTCAGGGACAAATCTCCTTCAGGACATATAGGGTCAAAGATGCAGACACTGGAGAAGAGACCCCAAGATAATTGAATTCCTCCTCCCAAATGAATGCAAATTAGAAGAGACCTTGAAACCCAAACCGTCCATCTGTTGTCTATACCTGCCCATCCTTTGTAGGGTTGTGGGTGTCTGTCTCCGGCGGTCGCCAGTCAATTACGGGGCAGCGCACCGCTACGCATTGAGACACTCACACCAAAGAGCGATTTGGAGATATAAAATTAACGTAACGGTCATGTTTTATGACTGTGGGAGGAAGCCGGAGTACCCAGAGAGAACCCCATGTTCACTAGGACATTACAAGGTTTAAGGCTGTTGCAGTAATCAATGCGACTAAAGATAAAAGCATGGAGGAGTTTCTGCTGCTACATTAGAACATGTTATCCAGGAGATGTTCTTCAGGTGACAGAAGGCCGATTTTGTAACCGTCTTTATGTGGCTTTGAAGGTACAGGTCAGAGTCTGTTCCTACTCCCACGTTGCCGGCCTGATCTCTGGTTCTAGCTGTAGTAGCTGAAGCTGTGAGTTGACTCTAGATCAGGGGTCACCAACTCCAGTCCTCGAGGGCCCCCATCCTGCAAATTTTAGATGCGCCTCTACTCAAACACACCTGGATCAATTAATCTGCTCGTTTCCAGCCTATTGCAGAGAGGAATGATTGCTGGTGAGGGAATTCAGACATTTTGGAGCAGAGGTGAATCCAAAGATGATAACTTCAGTTTTGTTTCCATTTCAGCTGGTTAAAGTTGTGAAACATCCATTGATTTGTTCTAATGATCTACTCCACTTGTGTCAAACTCAAGGACCTGGGGGGCAAATCTGGCCCGCCACAGCTTTTTATTTGGCCCTTTAGACTCCAAATTACAAGGCTGCAAAACGCACTCAAAGTTCACACAAAATCTACAGATTCCCACATTTTCTTTCTGATTTTTAATGCAAATCTTTCTCAAAACTGGCCACAAACATCTGGTCTGAGTGGCTGCTGCCTCAGCTTTACTTGATATGAAGTTGTACTCCATGATCGGTACGTCATGTTTAACATCACAAATTGGTACAAATATCATACAAATTCCATATAAATATTTCTAAATTAGGGTCACAAAATCCTGGCTGGACTGATCGGTGTGAAAAGATGTTCAGTATTATTTAATCTTAAGAAACCCTTAGTGGATGCTGAAACAAACAGGTATACAGCCTGAGCTAGTAGCATGTAGACATTAAATGCCTCCACTCAGCTCTGTGCCACTTTGTGTCAGTGGATATAAACGCTTTCTCTAGGTTCATAACTTTCTGTCTGGTTCACCATCCAGACAACAATACCTTTGATTGTTCAGTGTTGTGGCCATACTGTCTACTTAACGGAGGGATGCCATTGTCGTGGCTTTTGTTCTGTTGAAAGTTTACCCAGAGGACTTTGAAGCAGCCAACAAAAGCTGGCCCATATACACGGCAGCGAATGAATGGGAAAGCATCATTTAAGCTGCGAAGACATCTACTGGCACGCATGAGAAGTGGGATTGATTTGAGTCTCAGCGTTCGTCACTGAGACGAGATGAATGAAGGCGACAGCCGTGGAAATGCCTCAGATACTTGCATCCTGTTGTTTTCAAGACTGACGTGTTGAGTTTACTGTAAAGTTGGGTTTCATTGGGAAAACAAAGTAAAAAAAAAAGGTGTGAGCAATTAAGGTTCTTTTGTCTTTGTCACATTTATAATTAGTTTTCCCTTTTTTTTGCCTCATTCAGCGTAGCTTCACTGACCTGTTAAATGAGGGAGGAGAGTTGCGGGGGGCTCACAGACGGGGGGCAAAATTAGGCGATTATTTTTAACAGCTTCCCACAGAGGACAGCTCACAACGACGTAGGAGGACGCTGCATTTGGCGCAACATTTGGCTTTGTTTTTCCTCCATCTTGGTTTCTGAGTAAAACTTTGCATGCTGGTTTTGAAAAGCGGTTTTTAGGCGGGAAGATGTCGGAGACGATGGAACGGGATAAACTGGCCGAGGTCATCAGTCAGTGGAACAGCGACAGACTGGACCTGTTTGAGATCAGCCAACCTGATGAGGTGAGACCAGTCAGGATGCCACACATCAAACTACAAAACCACCGTTTTATGTTGATCTGTTAAACCTGTGCCACACTCAGTCAGTTATACTGATATTTATAGACAGAATTGTTCAAATAATATTGTTGTCTGAAAAACTTAAAATAGAACATCTTGATCCCAGTTTTCATTAAACTGAAAAGAAATGAATCGGTGCATAAGGTGTATATCTTTAATTTCCTCTCTGCGGGACAATGAATTATATTTTATTTTATATTTTATATTTATTCTATATTTTATAGTTTAATCACAAAAAATTACATGACTAGATTGGATTAAATTTGACGATAAATATTTTATGCTGAAAAATAAAAGACTCAAATGGATTTCAGAGGGCCTTAATTTAGGCAGGTTAAAAAACTGACTTGAGGTGGTTTGCACCTTCAGGTTAAATCCTACTGGAACATCTTAATTATTTCTAATTTGCTGATAACATTCTTTTTTTTAAAAAATATATATATTTAATTTCTCCTGTACTTCCGTGCCGAAGAGCTGCAGGTCTCTGACATTTTTCAAATCTAACTTTGTTCAAAACTTCTCAGATATGTAATCATGAACTGTATGAATGCATCAGTGATGTATGATCCAACCTATTAATGGATTACAACTTAAACTGTAATCTGGCACAGTGCCTCAAACAGTGGCGTTTATGTTTGAGCAATACATTGTCCATTTCTCAATAAAGCTCATCGCTGCTGCAACATGCCACATGTCAATGGTGCCTTTCAAAACTATTCCAATGGTATTTAGCTTTAGACTTTGACTAGGACATTCTAGCACATGATTGGAGATGTTCAGGGCTGTTTTCTCAGTGGTAGGTAAACCTCAATCCCAGTCTGAAGCAAGCGGTCCCCCTAGCATGACGCTACCACCACCGTGTTACACATGGTGATGTCCTTGGTCTTCATGCTAGTGTGTGTTTACAGCTTTTCTCCACCCCCCCCCCCCCCTCCCAAAAAACAAAAAAACTCAGAGACCTTCAAGTAAAACTGGATCAGACACAGACGAAAATACACACACATTTGGCCTTGATTGATTGGTATTTCAAAAGTGACCCTTTTGGGGGCTTTTCAGTGACCCTCTATGTTCTAACAGAACCTGGCATTTCACGGTGTGATCCGCTTCTCCTTCGAGGATCACGAAGAAGAAGGCAGCGTGTCCACAAAGTGCCTGCGGGTTTGCAACAGCTTGACGACTCGTGAGGCGATTGATACGCTTTCAGAGAAGTTCAGGCCAGATATGAAAATGCTGACGACAAAATATTCTCTCTATGAGATCCACGCAGATCAAGGTAAGATCACCATGCTGGTGGTAACTTGCTCCAGGATAACTGAAGCTGCTGACTCTACTGTTCCTCCGTTTCCTACATGGACATGCATGTATTAGGTCCCTACAGCAGTAACCAATAACCTTCTGACCTGAGCCGGTTGCAATGCTAATGGATTAATAATTTATTTATTCATGAATCATCTTCCAGCCTGTTTGACAGCTGCCAAACTGTTTGTGGTGAGGTTATGACAGATATTCATCTGCTTTGAGATTATGTCTAATCTCATGCTACACTGTGCAGACGCTCTGTCTGCACAGATTAGATTCAACAGAAATGTCTAATGTTAAATTACTCAGATCACTTAAAGATACTTCGACATGTTGTTTCAAAAGTATTTCTGAGTGCTACACACAACTTACTGGTGATCTTTTTATTCATCGCCTCTTTAATATATAGGACTAGTTTGGTGATGTCACAATGTAATAACCTTTTTATCATTTGTGTCATGGGCCGTCATAAGTCACTAATTCTGAGATATTCTACTTTAGTTTCTTATTTTGTTTCTCATCTTTTATTCTGTATTATTCTCTTTTGTTTATGAATGAATGAACAACCAGGCTGTGTTGTAAAAACCAGACTCCTTTTATAGACACCATTATATTATAATTATAATTCATGTAGCAAAAGCAAGAGTCAAGAAAAGTGTGATATTCTGATTTTCTTTCAAAGCTGTCCTTCCCCTATTTTTTTAATCCTCGTATATAAGAGCGCAAGTTGGACCTAGATGAGAGACCTCTGGTCGTACAATTGAGCTGGACCTCGGACAACCGCGAAGGGCAATTTGTGCTCAAAAAAGACCAGGAGAGATTGGAGGTAACCATGCCGTCCAGTGCGCTTAAAAAATAATAAAAGCTTCAATTAAATACTAAACATTCACAGATTAAATATTCATTCCTAAACCTTTGACCTGCTTAGCCAGATTTGATCCCACTTTAATTTCTACTTTTATTATAATTAGCTCTAAAATATTGTTTTCCCAGCCTTCCTCTAGTTTCAGGGGCCAATCGGTGTAAGAAAGGAGTTGACAATTTTAAAATAAAGACGAAATAAACTGAGGCTGCCATTTCAACCTTTCTTTATGTTACATTAGCAAGATTAGCATTGGATTTCCAGTCTGAGCTTCTTTCTCAACAAACTGATGTTAAGCAGAGCAACTGATTGCCCTGTTTACCAAACTTTGCGAAACATTCCCAAAGCGTGGATAAATGGACAAAAAAAACAACCCACAGTGAGCTATTAAATTACTTTTTACGCTCTTTTACACCCACACTTTGAATCTTCTTCCCTCAGTAACAGAATCCACTATGAAGAGTGTTGCGGTTGGTATGACAGTAACACTTAAGCATGCTTAGAATCCAATTTCCAGGGACAAAGCTGGAAATCATCTGATTGGTCCATTGTTCAAATAATTAAGAAACTGTTTTAGTTTTTAAACTTACGCTTATTTTCACATGTAGCCATTATATATACGCTACCAATCGTCTCCGCTCATGTGTTTATTCATGAAGGAAAGTTATCATGAAAAAGAAAAAGGAGGCTTTCTTCAAACCTTCAAGAGGACACTGTCAAGAAAAGGGAAAAAGAAAGAGAAAAGGGGAGCTGAGAGGGCGTCAGAGGGCAAGGACGGGTAAGTACTCACTTGTTGTTTGTTCAAACTATCAGAATAACATCTTCTGTTCTTAAATCAACGCCCAGACTAGCTGAAGATCTGCTGAACAGCAACCGCTCATCCAGCCTTGAGCCTCTGAGACGTTGCAAAGAAAAGAAAAGAAATCAGACTCTTCAAGGTAATATAAACAGCAGTTACTTTTGTTTCACTGGTGTACACCGTGAAGCTTACTCGTTTCATCTTTAATTCACTCAGACTCTTCAGATCAATCTGGATTACCGGTTAGAGTAGAGATCTGTGACGATGGTGAGTCTGAATCACAAGCTCTGAAAGCGTTGCTGCTGCTGCGTGTTTGTGATGTTGTCTTCCTGCCCCCTGCTGGCGCCTCGGACGTTTCAGCCGAGGAGCCCTTCCTGTCCGCAGTCATAAATTACACCAACAGCTCCACGGTTCATTTCAAGCTGTCCCCCGCTTACATCCTCTACGCTGCGAGTCGCTTCGCCCTGCGGCGCCGACGCAGCGGAGGCTCTCCGTCTTCTGCGAGCACGCACCCCGTAACGTCAATCACAAACAAAATGGCGACCATGATGGGAAAGGTCATCCAGGCGAGTTGATGAAAACCTTTGTTACAGGGCACGTAAATTTGTAGTTTGACGGCCTCTTCCTGATGGTTAGTTAGATCTACTTCCAATCTAAAACAGTGGAGAAACATAAAACATTTTACCCAGAATTCACTCTGTTGTTGAATTTAAATACCTTGGGCTTGTTGTTAGCTACATCAACTTAAATTTCACCAAGTTTCTAAAAAATGACCTAAATTTTTTGTTGTTGTTGTTTTTGCCAAAAGTACATTGGGAAAAATAAATAAAATAAAGTAAAATAAATAATAATCACCACTATGCATGATGATTTGCTAAACATATACAGACAATTTCAAAAGTAATACAGAGTAATATTAATTGTTTCAAACTAATTAAAAACTGTTTCATATATGCATTACGTACCATTATACATTTGTATAGAAATTCAATACTAAATGCAGCATTAATCATGACTGTAAAATACAATTTTGTTTACTTTCTTTGGACAGAAAGCCTTCCCTGTTAAGCGTTCTATCCTCTAGCACTCATCATTACCATCTGACTTTAAGACATCTTAAAATGTTTACTTCATGTCTTAAGAATGATTAAATTAAATATTGTAATTGTTTCTATTCAGTTGAGTTTAACTTTTTGTTTCAACCAACGTCTGAAGGGCTTTGTCTTTGCAGAGTATCTTTGGTAATAAACACTGTGATGCTGACATTAGATTGACTTGACCTAAGTTTCTCGCATCTGTCCCTGTCAAGTAAACAATGAAAATAAAAACATTTTGAAAATGGCAGAACTTCACCGTTGAACATTTCCAAGTTTGCTGAAACCAATCTGTCGCTGTGATTGGCTCTGCAGAGGCACCAGGCCATCGCCGGGGTTCTCGCCTTCTGGTTGGCCAATTCCTCGGAACTGCTGAACTTTCTGAAGAACGACAAAGACCTGGGCCGGCTCACGAAGCAAAGTCAGCTGGATCTGTTCCATCAGGTGCACAACGCCTACAGGTACAGACGGATGGACGAACACTGACCTCTGACACAACAGGCTTGTCGTTTTGTGAACAATATGTACCAACAGGAAGCATTTTGTTGCTGCAAAAGTAACAATTTTCGAAGCGATTCCACACTTTGAGCATCTGAATAGTAATGTGTGTATTTACCGATGGTTACAACGTGGCTTCGCCGACCTAACAATAAAAGCCAGTGTTGTTCTCCACAGAGTGAGCATCTGTAGGGGAAAAAAGAAATGAGCCTAAAAGAGGACCATGAGGAACGCCATAATGAAGCTACATGTTGACTTAGAGGCCATTTTAAAATTATTTTTCACTTCATCACAGTGTAACTCCTTACAGATTTCGTTTTAACAACAATCAGATTAACAGAACTTTGTATCTTTGCCCAGATGGATTAAATACCAAAATCTATTTTTTGCTTGTTTATTTGTAGCTTCCTGCTCCGTTGCCTGCAGAGAGAGTTGAGGAAACATCTACCAACTTTCCTCACAGATCCTGAGCGACATGGCGCTCTCCCAGCCGGCATAGGCACGTTTTAGAAAAGAAATTGATCAAACTAGATAATTCAGCAGATTCAGATATCGTGACATGTCTTGGTCTGACCGCAGAGATGGTGTTGGACACCCTGATGAACGCCATGTCCCTTCTGCGCCGGTGCCGCGTCAACCCGGCCCTCACCATCCAGCTCTTCTCTCAGCTCTTCCACTTCATCAGCGCCTGGCTGTTTAATCAGCTCATGGCACCAGAACCCGGCACGCCGGGCCTGCGCTCTAACTACTGGGGGGCCGCACTGCGTCAGAGGCTGACCCCCATCGAGGCCTGGGCGGAGAGGCAAGGCCTGGAGCTGGCCGCCGACTGCCATCTGGGACACATAACGCAGGTCTGACACCCCGCTTGGCTAAAGAATTGCTGTTTCCTCCAATCAATATGCCAGTTTATTATTTTTTTGTTGTTACCGTGGTTGATTCTGTCTCCTTGGATGCTCAAATAGTATTGTCTGGCTTGTTACTAGGCGACCACGCTCCTGACAATGAGTAAGTACTCGGTTTTGGACGCTAAGGACATCCAGACTTCCTGTTTCAAACTGAACTCCCAGCAGCTGCGCATGTTGATGGACGGGTACATGTACGGACCCAGCGAGCCTCAGATCCCCCCCGTGAGTAGTCCTCCACTTCGCTGACCCACACCACCCACGGATGTCACTGTCAAAAAGGACAGAGTTTGTATAATTTTTAGTCTGAAAACAAAACCGTTAAGTTTTCCAGCGAGGGTTTTTGAAACTGGCCAAAGCTCCTGGCTGTGCTCATGGATTTAATAGCATGAATAATTAATATTTACAATGACCGATGTAATGATGCATAATACATGAAGGACATTAGTGCTTTGGCTTCGAGTGGATAACTTGTACGGCTTCCTGCTTAAAGTATTCACACCCACATTGTGTAAAATTACAGCCACGCACTTGTTGTGCACTCTGGTTGTTTTCTTTTTTTAGGTTTTAAAGTGTCAGACTAACACAAATGTGCATAATTGCAAAACAGATGAAAAAAATATGACTTTAAGTGCTTTTCTTTTTTATTTCAGTTTCCGTTTGCAATAAAAATCTGAAAAGTGTGGGGTGCATTTACTCTGATAGTTCAAAATAAAAGCCAGTGAAACCAAATGCCTTCAGAAGGACAATAGGCACACTTGTGTGTATTTTTATCACAAAATAAATGTTTTGCGAAGGCCACACACCTTCCTCATTGAGAAGCACAGTGGTGGCAGCATCATACTGTGGGAGCGTGTTTCATCACCAGGAGCAGGGAGGCTGAGCAAAACTGATGGAAAGATAGATGAAAGTGAAACATGAAATTCATGATCCAGACGTGCAACATGGTAAAGAAACATTCTTGGAAAAAATGTCTAAAAGTTAGTATAAAAACATGTGTACACCACACTTTTCAGATTTTATTTGTGTACTGCTTTGATTTGGATTTCCCTTCTGTTTCATGATAATGCTTCAGACTTGTGTGGGCTGTTACATAAAATCACAGCAGAATACTCTTGAGGATTGTGGATGAAATGTGACAAAACATGAAGGAGTGTGGGGGGTGTAAATACTTTTGAGACGCTGCAGGTTTAGATTATTAGTGTGAAAGAAAACAAAGCAACATGTCACATTCATAATTGGAGTGAAATTTGACTCAACCGTATTTTTTCATAAAATACAAATAAGTAAAATTATATAAACGAGATGTTTAACAGGCTTATGAAGAAGGGCTAGTTATGTTCTGAGGCTCCTCTTCATGACACTGTCACACAACAGCAGAGGGCTGTCAGTCAGAGGCTTCCTAAACCGCTGTAATACTGACCTCTACAGGAAATCCTTCCTGCCCATAGCATTTAAAAAGGAACTCAAATTAAATCAAAGCCTGAAGAGAAATCATCCTAAATCAGGCAACAACAAACGCCTGGAACCCAGCGCTGCCCAGAGTGTTGGTATTTTAAAGGAAACAACAGCATGGCTGAGCCGTTACTCACATCAGTTCTGTTGTTACATCTCCGTCTACAGATGTCAAAGGTCATGTCTCTTGCTCAGAATCATCGCAGGCGGATTGGATGTCCCCCATGTTGAGGGAAACATGACATCTGCGTCGACTCTTTCCTGACGTATCTCTCCCTCGCTGTCACTCCCGGTGCAGGACCTGACGGATGCCGTGGCGAAGGCTGCCAAGGCCTCGGCCGATAACCTGATTCGCAGCGAAGGTGGCGAGCTTCGGCTGACGGAGAGCCTCGACCTGCTTCTGCCTTTCCTGCTGCCGCAGGGAGGATACTCCTGTGAGATGCTGAGAGGAGTCCCTCAGGGGTTCAGAGAGTTTCTGGAGCCAGTCTGTCAGAAAGGTGGGAGAGACCTTGGATTCAGACCCCAGAGATGGACCGTACTTTATTCTGAACATGTTGGTCAGTTGCGTCTTATTTTGTCTTGCAGGTCTCTGCTGTTTGACCTCTGTGGCTGATTCCCAAGGAGACTGGACGGCGCATTTTAGTGAAAACACACACTCGGATGGGGATTTATACTTGGTAAAGAGAACCGAGACTCCAGAGAGTTTATGTTTTAACCATGATTATTTTAGTAATTGATTAGTCTATCGTTTATTCTCACAATTAATTGTTTATCTCTGTTTTATGAATACCAAAGTACTGTATAGTATTCATAAAACAGTTGTTTATCACTGTTTTATGAATACTATACAGTACTTTGGTGCAGCTAATATCTGTTTTTAAAGTGCTTCATTAATAAAACTGACATTGACATAATTGGATTTTTTTAAAATGGCACATTCTGTAGATTTTTTATTTAGACACTTAAGCATTGCCTGTACAATATTAGAAATAAACAAATAATTCAAGTCCTTTTTTAAAAAGAAAATGAAGAATGCAATAACATAGCAGTACTTGACTATACGCTTGATCATTCATGGCAAAGGATATTACAAATGTAGAGTAGTAATAATCTATCTATTATTTTTTGGTTTAAACAATTATCAGCAGACAATTAATTATCAGAATATTTTTACAGAATTGTAATTTTGTGAATCTAAATCTAAGCCACTTGAGGAGTACAAAGGTTGTTTATTTCTATCTTAAATGCAAAATTTGTATATTTTTGTACAGGTTTAATTTAATTAATGGATGGATGGATGGATGGATGGATGGACTGTTGTTCTCTCAGCAAATTGCCTTTTTTGGAGTCTCTACTCTCCAGTTAAAGATTAATCAATTACTAAATTAGTTGACAATTATTTCAACAACCGATTAATCACGATTAATCCAACTAATCGCTCCAGCCCCGATTTTTTAGCACTAACTTATGCTTCATTTGTACGTCTTTTTTTTCGTCAGGCAGCGCACAGGCAGCCCGAGGTTGAGAACGTCACTTTGCACAAGCCTCTGAACAGCGGGATGGGAGTCAGTATTGTAGCAGCCAAGGTGAAAACAGTTTAAACATGAAAACTTTCTACTATGCAGCGACTCATTGAGTGAACAGCCAGTCATGTTGTGCCGCAGGGAGCAGGCCAGAGTGACCTCGGGATCTACGTCAAGTCTGTGGTCAAGGGAGGACCCGCCGAAATGGTGAGACTGTGACACTTCTTTCATTCGGGTTTGGCTCAAAGGTTTAAAAAAAATGAAATAAGAAATGAAGTCGTGTCTTTACTGCGTGTAGAACGGGAGGCTGGCAGCTGGAGATCAGCTGCTCAGTGTGGACGGACACAGCCTGGTCGGACTCAGCCAAGACAGGTAGCTACATCTACAAGTAGGGTTGATTCATGATTTACACTCAGGAGATTTATGTACCCTGAAATTAATTGTCATTATTACATAAGTCTGTTTTTATGGTTCTAACACTTAGTCTGGTTAAAGTCATGAAGAACTAATGTCCGGTGCAACGTTTCTCCAACACAGTAAAAGTTTTTAGCATAAAGTATCTATTAACCGCTTATGGCCCGGGCTGGATGTAACTTCAGAATTTTCAAATATTTTAGTATTGTATACATAAATATATTTATAATTTTTATTAAAAAGCCCTTTCTAGAGGCCCAGCGTCTGACAGCTTGCTTCTAGGTAAGCCAGTCTTGTGTTGCTAATAGTTAGAACCAAAACTATTAATATATCCCACTGAATAATGTTTCACCTTCTGTGTACTGTTACCCGTAGCGCCACATTAGCTTTCATAAACCTCTGACACATTTAGCGCAGCCGCCATCATGATGCGCACCGGCCCCGTCGTCAGCTTACAGGTGGAGAAGTTTGCGGCGAGCTACCGAGGTCTGGGCAACCTACTGAACGAGTCGCCCCCGGGAAACGAAACGAGCAGCAGCCATTTAAGACTGGGTAAGGATACCTCACCTACATAGTTTCTTTCTTAAGTTTTTTTGTTTGTTTGTTTGTTTGTTTGTTTTTTTTTTTACATTTTAGGGCTTAATTTTAACCTTTTATTGCGTCGCAAGATGGCGTTTCCGCGCTGTACTCCGTTGTGGATCTCAGCCCCTCGGAGAGAAACTACGGAGGCCGCAAAAGAAACAAAGACCAGAGGACGCAGAAATACCGACAGCTTTACCGCTCCAACCCCAACGTGACCGGTGGGTGACCTTTCTTTCCGTGACTTTTTAGCTGCTTTCCAATTGTGAAGTCCACCAAATGCTTGAGAAAAAGGGCAGCTCTGCATTTGTTTGCTCTCTCCTTGCTGCAGCTGCCTTTTGCCCGGAGGACGAAGGTGAACTCTTTGACCGCGGCCTTTCATCCGTTTCCAGCGACAACCTTTGCGCCGATGTGAGAATTTTAGACGTTGAATTTATCATTTTTTCCCCCATGTTCTCCCCTTATAGTCTCACATTTGTTTGCTACCTTCTTCCAGACGCATCCCAGAGAATATCTGACGCTGCCGAACCCCAAGTCCGAGGACAAGTTTGTTTTTAGGCGGACGCAACAGTTTACGATGGAGGTGACGCCTTCCGGTGAGCAGAGCGACAGCAGGAGAGGCTTCATGGTATGTAGACGCAACTCTTTGACAAAAACACTTACTCAGCATTCGTAGCTCTTATTTCTCACATTTTGAAAGAAATTCTAAACTTGAATGTGTCTCATTGGGATTTTATGCCAAGAAACGTCCAGAAAACTGCAAAACAACCAAATCAAGGCTAAAAATTAGAGCAGAGGAAAAATATTTGCGAATACGCTGTATATCGCATTATGAGCCCATTCAGCCACCGTAGGATGTCTCACCCGCTGTATGTATTGAGGAAAAGCTAGGGAACTAAGCTACATGCTAATTTGAGTTACTTTATACACAAACGTGTTTTTGTTAAAACATAGACGAATTCCATGTACCAATGGAATTCGATACAGTAGGGAACTTTATATTATTTGAAGCAAATGCTCTATTTGTTTACTCTGTTTTTCTCTCAGTCACACAATTTGAACTGAATCTGTAAATTGTTTGAATAGAGAAACTGGTTTCTGAATTAAAAAACTTGTTTCTGAATCGATTTGTTACCCAAAAAATCGACATCAAATCTTGTCTTCACTACAAACCCCACGTTTATAGAGTTGTCTTTGATTCATAGTAACTGGAACGTTGGCCAACATGTTTCATGTGTACTTGCTTGATGATTTTGACGATGACTTTTGACAAAATTTCACGTCTGTCCCAATTTAAAGTGCTGTTATGAGGTGACGCACTTCAAACTGCCCTGTTTCTGAATTGTATTAATAAATCTACGTTCAGGTGTGTGAATCTCTGTTAAAGTCTCTCTGTCCTCCCATGTAGCATCATGCTGTGTATCAGCAGAGCTTGTACGAAGACGCTGGAGGCCCCCTGCTGGACCAAAAGCAGAACGCGTACACGCAGAGGAGCCGGAGTTCCAGTCAGTCGACAAATTTCGGCCGATCCGCTGCTCTCCACTCGAGCGTTTCTGCACACGGCATCCCGGCCGGCGTCTTAAGGAACCCGTTTTCGCAGCGGGCTGTGCCTACGCCCTCGGTCCGGCCAATACGCATCGACATCCCCGTCACCAGAGCAGGCGGCATGCAGTCAAACCCTCCTCTCACCACCTTCCAGCAGAGCCCCTGTGTGCTGAACCAGCTCCGTACAGCCAGTGAGCAGAGGAAGAGTTCCCCAAGCCCAGCGTGCCCATCAGCAGCAGCCAAGGCGCTGCTCCAGCCCTCGGGTCTCTGGCAGCAGCAGAGGTCAGAAAAACCCCGAGTGTGCATCACTCCTACGAAGCACGTTTCCTTCCAGGAGCCTCCGTCCGAGCGGAAGGGCCAGAGTGAACCCCGGGTGCTGCTGTGTGACCCCTGGAGGCGGGAGGCCCAGGAGGCGCTGGAGAAGCAGCAGAGGCTGGAGGCGGTGGAGCGGCTGGAGATTGAGGCACAGCAGCTCCAAGCCAAGGAGCAACGGAGCGCCGAGGAGGACGACAGGCTGCGGAGGCTGGACCTGGAGTGGAGGTTTCAGAAGAGGCTGCAGGAGATTCAGCAGAGAGGAGAGGAAGAGGAGGAGGAAGATCTGGACGTCATGGCGATCCTGCAGCAGCTGGACAGAACATCGGAGGTTAAGTAGATTATGTGAAATCAACTCTTTTGAGCTTCACATCGTGTTATAACGTTTTCCTGGAGTGCCGCCTTGATTCTTTCATGTTTGAGGAATCCTTTTATCTCCATGGCAACCATTCAGCCCTGCAAAACGTCTAGGTGGACCTATCTCCGCCTTTGAGATGCAGGTCCTCTGCATTTTCCGAGCTTCCGCATTACAGAGCCCGACTCCTCCACTCAGCTCCTTCAAACTAGCCAGCAGCAATTAGCAAACACCTGGTGGAACCGAGCATCTGTTGAGCTTATTATAGGAGATACTTCTCAGTGCAACACTGGTAAAAATGTTGTGAAATGGTTAATAGAGGATCCATATTGTGATGACTTCCTGAAGGAGGGGTTTCAGAAAGAGCGGGAGTTTCTTAAAGAGACGGAAGCCCAATTTCAAGATGTTAAATTCCAAATTTCTTTTAAGTCATGTTTTATGTATGCAGCAGTTTTATAATAACTGAAGGTAACAGTTATTTGATTGTGCCACAAAACCTGTAAAATATATAATAATTATAATATATAGTGATATTATAATTATTATTATAGAATAATATTATAATTATTATTATAGAATAATAATTATAATATATAATAATATTATGAACCTGTAAAATATATAACACCACTTCTTTTGAAGAACAAACGTCACATTTCAGTGTTAGAATATTGGAACGTGATGGAAAACTTTGAAAGTTTATAAAACGGTGAATGCTGCATTAGAAGCATATTGTAGTGATTAGAATAATAACACCAATTATTAATAACACCAATTATTAATCTATCCACTCAAAAGCAAACTTTCCCTCACATCTGATTTTAGTTCATTTATTACACTTTGCTAAATACAGCAAGCATTTTAAAAAGGGTGACCTAAATCTAGATTTTGACCAGAATTGACAAAATTTAGTTCCAAAAGTTTTGACTGTAGAATAAATTACACATCCCTTCCCATCAACATATGTGACTGCTTGTTTGTTCTATTAAAGGATGGAAGTATTAGTTTATTGTTGAGTTGGTAGAATGTTTTTTTTCAGCCCTTGAGTTAATTTCACTTTATGATTTTGGACCATTCAACAAGAGGTTTGGACTCCCCTGTTCTACTGGCTGAACATGTGGTTTCTTGATTTATCGTGTCGTTCTTCATGTTTTTATTCTTGTAGATCAAGATCGGATCCGTCGGAAACATCAAGAGGAAACAAAACGAGGAGGAAAAGCAGGAAAATCAGCATTCCTACAAGCAAGAAGGAAAACCAGGTGAAGGGAACCATTGGAATATTGAAGGAAATTTCAGATTTTTACTCTGTCATTCAAAAATTCATTTTATTTTAGAAAATAGCATTCTTTTATGTTTTTTGGCAGATCACAGAGAAAATGAACTGAAAGCAGCGTCAGATGAGTGAGTTTACATTTTGAAGCTCGTTTAGTGTCCAGAACATGTTCAGCATTCACAAATGCTAAAAAAAAATAAAAACGTATCCCTGAGTAATACAGATTCTCAGACTTTATACATGAAACACAACTTGCTTGTGTCGGTGGACACCACTAATTTCAAGTATCTGTTTTGCGTTGGCAGGAAACCGGTGGAGAAAATCAAGATGGCGTTGGCTCCTGAGAAGCTCACATTCAGGGAGCGTCAGCGTCTTTTCTCCCTGGCAACAAGCGCTTGAGTGAAGGTTCCTGGTTTTCTCAAAGAAATAAATTGAACAGAAATAAAAAATAAAATAATTTTTTTTTTAAAAAAGCATAAATTTTGATATGATTTTACGTGACAAAAAATGTAATTTGATCTCAGAATTAATAGATTTTCTGTGAAGGCTTCGAAGGTTCGTTAGGTAGCATTAATTAACAAACGGCATCATTAAGACAAAGGAAAAGGGCAAAGAAAGTCAGTAATGAGGTTACACCATGACACTTTTTTTCTCCAAAAGAAGGGAAAAAGAAACACCTGTAGGTTGTGAAAAACCTGAAATTAGAGCAGAGATTTACCTTGAAGCAGGACGACGAGCCTGAAACTACAGCCATGTGTTGTAACGGCTCAGTCAAAGCCCAGACCTAAATACGGTCTTTTTGAAAACCGAAACTTGCCACTTCCATAAAATCCAACTAAAACATGTTAAAGTTGTTGGACGAAAGGTGACAAAATGTGAAACAATGAGCGCTTTTCCAAGGTGCAGTACAGCAACCAAGGCAAGGTGTGTCTTCAAAACCAGAAACCTTTGTCCCAGTAACACCAATTAGAGATTAATTTAAATTGAACACACTTTTAACACACACTCCCTAATTCTACATGTCATTTCCAAAACGCTGACTGCATCCAGTTCCAGTGCAGACTTCTCCTGCTCGCCGCCGGTGCAGAGCTACTTTGTGCGCTGGTAGAACTGCACCACAGCCTTCTCCTGTTCGTGGGTCTCGATGGAACCGGGCCGGATCTTGCGGATCTCTGCGATGGCGTCGACCCCGGACATCTTCCGGCTCTTCACCAGGTAGCAGGCCAGCATGGTGCCCGTCCTGCCGTGGCCGTGCATGCAGTGGACGGCCACGCCCTGGAGACAAACGTCATGACGACGTCAAACCACCGGCAGAGTTCAGACCCTGCATTAGCTCCTGTGATTAGGCAGGTGATTGCTGTTGCTTTTACACAACTGCTGAAGTCGGGTCTGGTTTCTACCTATACAGTCAATATTCTGTATGTATATATATATATATATATATAAAGTTACATTGTGTGTTGCTTCCCCCCCTCTACTTTCTTTAATGTTAAAACTGTAAGTTTTGATGTTTTTACTCCTTGAGGCATTTTTAAATTGACTATGGTTTTTATATTTAAGTCTCAAAATGCTACATCCTAAAGGACTACAATAAAAAACATTACTTTCACTGCATTAAATCCTTTCAATAACGTCAGACTTATTCAGTTTTCATGTTTAAGTGGAATAACTCAAAAATATACAATATTTTCCAAGAATAAACTGCAAAGTGGAATATTTTTGATGCAAATGCTCCAGCCTTTACCAGCTCGAAATTTTATTTTTTTGGAGCAATTAAAGTTAAAAGCACAAACTGACACTCCTCATCTCAGGGAACCAAAACGGTACATGACGTATTAAAGTGTAACAAAGTCAACTTTGGTCATTTTCATTTCATTAAATGTTTTCAAAAGGACAAAAAAATGTTATAATAAAAATAATTTAAAAAAATGCAGGACACATTTCATAAAATTATCATTTAATGTGAAGATATTGGGACCCAGTTATGTTCCACTTTGGCCCTCAATGTGCTTTGAGTCTTAAATTAAATTTGAGCCAATTTGCCAGAAGTAGTGCATTTTTCAATTTATTTTACCTTTAAACTCTATGTAATTGCTCTAGTTTGTTAATAAAAGTTTCCTTTTTTTGTTTAAATTGAGACTTCAGTAATGTTTATCACTGTCATTTTAGCATGTAAATGGAGATAGAAAAAGCATGATTGAAAAATGTACACCACACTTAAGATTTTTATTTTTTTTTAAATCAGTAAATTTCCTAAAATTATGCAGTGGGTTTATCATAACCCCACTAAAAGACATTGACATTCGAGGTTGTAGCACAAAAAAATTCAAAAAGCACAAACACTGATTGGTCTGCTTTTAGGCTGTTGAGGTAAGACTGGAAAAATAATTTCTGAAGTCAAACTAAACCCCAAATTCTGGATATGCTGACTGAGTCTCAGTTAACCCTTTCAGAGTCGTGACCTGAGCGCCTACCTCTCCTTTGGAGTTGGCTCCTTCCACGATGGAGAGAAACTGATCGATCTGACTGGGAGAAGGAGGAGTGAAGTCGGCTATCTTGATGTGGTGAAGCTGCAGCTCTGGGCAGGTGTCGTGGTTCGGTGGTTTCCTCTCGCACAGACAAACGAGGTGTTTGACTCCGTTGTCCAGCAGATAGCGATATTCACTCGGCATCCTTGGCATAGCCAACCCGGCCAGCTTCCCGGGTTCAACCCAGGAGAAGTTGTGTGGAGAGACAGAGGCCATGACTGTCTGAGGAGAGAAAAAATGTGCTTTTATTTCCCTCTGGTGAAACTCGGTGATCTATTATGAAAGAAAACACAAGGAAGGAACTGATATTTACTGGATGAGTATGACTTCGTACATTTACTGCAGTAAATGTTAATCCAGTAAATGAGCATGTCCTACTACTCATTTAACGTGATAAGTGTGTCGGTGTGTTTTATTGGGAAAGCAATAAAACTCTGCAATATCCTAGTCCTTCCAATTTCTTAAATGACAAAATGTGATAGAACATTTTTTTAAAGACACCAGATATAGTTCTTATAAAGTGTATTTAACATAAAGGTGTTAGTTGAAACGTAAACAGGTTAGATCCAAACGTTCCTATAATTTTCAGAAGCTGTGCAGTTTGTACAAAGAAAACCACAGACAGGTCCAGAGATTTCAACCTTCCCCCGTGTTTCCGTTTATAATGTTTGTTTTTTCTGAGGATGTGTTCAATCATGTTTTTATACAACAGTCAAATTGAATGTTAAAAAGCCAATATAAGTGAGAGAAGCTCATAGCTTGTACTATTACCACGGCTATCTAGGAACAAGATTAAATTGACTGTAAGACAGAACATGGAATGAGACATTGTCACCTAGCTCTACCAAAACAGGAAAACTAAATAGTAGCATGTAGCTTAGCATTAGCAACAGTGCTAAGTGCACAACTTAGCTTTATAGGCGTAAACAGACTGCGGTTCTTATCAATGTAAAAAGAACATTCAGGTGTCGTTCGTACAACACGTCACCTAAAACACATCAAAATTACTTACAGGTTATGTGAGCGGATTGCTATGCGCCGAGCTCCTGCTAGCTGAGCTAACTGCTGGTACGCTGAGCAACACGGTCCTAAATAATAAAGTTTAAAAACGTAAAGGGGTTGTCTAATGCAACGTTGTCTGTCTGCAACAGACAAAACAACCCCTTTATGTTGACTGTTGCAGTTATAGGTGGGGCAGCAGCAACACTCCTTTCATCTTTGTGACAAACACATAGCATTATGAAGTAGGAAGAGAAGTAACCATACGGGTCTTTTTCGGAAATTTGCCTATCAGTTATAAAGTGATTCCCTTTTCTTTTTTTATTACCGTTGTGTCATTTTATGTCAATTTACTTATTTATACACATATATACTGTACATTTACAGTATACACGTGTGTTTGTCATGTTTAAAAATCTTTACGGCTGGGTCATTTACATGAGTCAGGATGGCCGAGCGGTCTAAGGCGCTGCGTTCAGGTCGCAGTCTCCCCTGGAGGCGTGGGTTCGAATCCCACTTCTGACAGTAACTTTTGGTTCAGTTGTATTCTTACAACATTAAAATTAAGTACACTAGAATTAAGAACACCCCTCAAGAACACTGACCTGAATGTTTTAATGGTGTTCTTGCTTTAAAACACCTAACTGGACTTCAGCAAAAACTTGTTGAGCAGCTGTCAAGTGAAATTAGTTCTGGTGATGCAGGAAAATATCTAAAAATCATTGGCATATAGAGTAATTCTGTATAACAAAGAAAGTGAACAAGTCTTTTGTATTTCACATGTTATGTTTGTTCCTGCCACTCTTTTACCAACATCATCCCAAGGTACTTTATATCACTTAAAATAAGATCATGGAAAGTTTTATTCTTGCTTTGAAAAATTATTTTGTAGCAAGGAAACCCTTCTTTTCTAACCTCTTGTGATATCATATACGGCATGAGGAAATTAATAATGAGCGTATCATTTGGATATTTATTTCACCTCCCTCCTTTTTTCCCTATGCTCTAATCTAATTTTGCTGCTGCACTGAACTGCTAGCATCTGCACTGCATATTGCCCCCTTGCCATCACTCCAGTCAACACAAGAGGGGAGAAGAGAAGAAAAAAAAAAATCCAGTCACTTTGTAATTAGAAAGGCAGATGGATCAGGACCTAACCAGGAGACAGGTCCTGACTCCGAGGCAGGTTCTGACTCTGAGACATTTGTACGACTATTTTGTACACATAATGAGAATATTTATTAGATTTCTAAATTCAAAATATGTATTTAGTTTGTCACATTGCAAATGTTACTTGGAAAATCTGATTTGTCTCTTATTTTGCTTCTCTCGTATTTTAACCCGTAGATTGAAGCCAACCTGCGCAATTAAGAGGAAAGAAACAAGACCGTTTGTCCTTTTTGTATTATAATTAATGACACAAACACGTCAAACTCACAGCACAGCACAGTTTATCTGCTAGTTACTTTGTACAAACAGTAGAAAGAGGGATTGTGTCCGAAGGAGACAAACTTCATCGTATTTGTCCGATTCACAGAAAACTGACTTTCAGAAAGGTGTACAGAGAGAAACGTCCCGCAATTAAAAAAACTTTCATAACCTGTTTGGTTTATAAAACAAAAAGAAAGAGCAAAAGATAAAGGCTCCATCAGTCACCTACATACAGTTATAGAAAGATATCTCGGTAAAATTGGTAAAAACACAAACAACTTTAAAAAAAAAAAAAAAAAAAAAGTAAAATTAAAGCTCTGCGGAGCCTCAAGCGGCCCTCGCAGCCAAGCGCCGCTCGGCCTTTAGCCGCCGCGGGGAATCCAGCACCGCCGCCCGCCTGCCACCGTGTACGGGCAGATCTCGGGCAGTTGAAACGTGCGTCTACCAGGAAACTCGCACGGATAAGTCCGTCATCGTTCCCTGACGACACACCAAAGATCAGTTCCAGATTGCCAATATAGAGATGAGATATAGCTGATTGAATGACCTAGGGGGCGCAGTGGAGTCAAGTGGGCGGGGGCTAAGGTGATGTCATCAATTGACCATGTGAATGTGATGAGTACTGGTCAGTAGTGAGACATAGGAAGTCTTATGCGGGTGTGACCTTGTATGCAGAAGTTATCTGACTGATGTTTTATGGCTAATAGTCAGTTTGGGACATAGCCACGCCCACATGCTTTGATGTACAAAAATTCCTGTGATAACGTTTGACCTCTACTGTTTCAACTCTCTGCTGACTGAGTTTGAAGTCTGTATCTGAAAAGCTGTAGAGTTTGAGCAGGTGTAACGTCTATGAAAAACAGGAAATGGTGGGATTAGATCCAAAATGGCCGACTTCCTGTTGGGTTTGGACCATGGTACCATGGTTTTTTGTATGTCCTAACAAGATACACATGTGTACCAAGATTCATATTTCTAGGTTATAGCATGGCTTGGGGCTGATCATTTAAAATATTCTAGGGAAATTAGGCCACGCCCATCCACGACTATTATGGATTCCTGTTGGGGGATGGATAAGGATGCATCCTAGTGATTTTGGTGCAACTCGGCTGAAAATTGTGGAATCTAGAGCCAAACGTAAGGCGGTGGCATGACCTTTGATTCGACGCGCTCCCGCAGACACTCCCTCTACTGAAAACTCTTGGGGCTTTAAAGCAAGTGAGACCAACTTGTTATCTGTCATCCAACACATAATCATCTTGATTAAGTCGAAAGAGCCAGAGATCGAGCTTTCCAAAGAAAAAAAGGCACTTCTTGTGTTCTGAGGGGGCGTGGCTTAGTTTACGTCAGACTATGACAACATAGGATCGTAAAGGATCCAACCAGGATCCCTCTTGTGACGTTTGGTGCAGCTGGGCTGAAAATTGTGGAATCCAGAACCACACGTATGGCGACGGCGTTACAGGTCTCTTCTCCACGCCGCCACGCTCACCTACTCCATCGAAAACAAACGGGTTTGGAATCCACCTTACACCAACACGTTTTCTGTCTGTAGACACAGTTTCATCCTGATTAGGTCAAAGGGGTCAGAAAGGGAACGTTCAGAGTAAAACATGATGCTTCCTGTTCTCAGGGGGCGTGGCCTAAGTGATGTCATCATTTGACCATTGGTTATTGTAGGGCACCCGATGATGATCAATCCCTGAAAGTTTGGTGCCTCTGTGAGATTTTGTGTAAGTTATAACGGTTTTGTGTTTCATGGCGAATAGGTGAACTTTGACCCCAGTATCACCCCATCAGCATGCACGAAAACTCAGCATTTTGATAATTTTGCATCGGCCATGCCTTATGAACGATCTGACAGAGTTTCAAGCCGATCGATTGAAGTCCCTAGGAGGAGTTCGCTCAAATGCGACAGCTGTAAAAGGCCAAAAGGGGGTCAAAATCGGAATTTCAATCCAAAATGGCCGACTTCCTGTCATACTTGCACTATGAAATTAATTGTAAATTCTGAGTGTCTTGTGGAGCTCTACAAGTGTACCAAATTTCAAGTCTCTATGAGGTAAGTGAATAGGAAAGGGTCTTTTTAAAGCTGCTAGGTGGCGCCGTTGAGCCGTTTCTTTTGCGATTTTTGCTACGACCTTACAAAACGTAATTTTCACACAGACTTGACGCATCCGCCAAGTTTGGTGACTTTTTGAATAAAATAAAGCCCCCAAAAAGCCAAATCATTTGGCGGAAGCATAATAATAAACAGTACAATTACAATAGGTCTTCGCAGCGCTTAGCTGCCCGGGCCTAGTAACACATTCCAATAATAATCGGGTGGAATCAAGAGTTTTGGCTGCGTGTCCCCGTGGTGCTGATGGTCCCCAAAGAGCGACAAAACAGCCATGAATGACCTTCATCAGTTTTTGAAATTTATACACATTAGAGCCTGAAAAACCGGCCGGTTGATTGGTTGTCCATCACATTGCTGGGTGATTTTCGCTCCCATCATCTTCCCTTTTCAGTCATCTAAAAGTACAAATCCCTCCTACATGCCGCTTATCCTCCTAAAAAAGAAAAAAGAAAACATAACACCCCCTTCATTGGTTACATGTTTACTCTGCTGATTGGATCTCTTTAAATGCCAAGCGTTTAAGAGGGCAAGAAGAATGCGATGCCCTCCTACTAGACGATTTCTACGGGTTCTGAACGTCCGAGTTCAAAGTCCCGCCGGCAGCAGGCGGCTGAGGGGCCATGCTGGGTTTACAGGATGGCGCAGAAGAACTTCTTCTCCCTGAACGGGTTCTCTGACGCTGGCACCGGTGACAGCAGGGGGTCCTCTTTGGCATGAGCTTCGCAGTAAGACATTAGGTCTGCTGCTGCTTTGGACACCTGGAATTAGACACACAAACACCACATTAAGTTTAACCAGTGGGTTTGTACTGGAGTTCAGAGCCGTTTAGAACAAGCGAACTGATTGGTACATAAGCACGGGGTTTAATATTCATCGTTTATGAGAGCCACAAAATGTTCTCTAAGTATTGCTAACATGCTAGGCTACATGAGCGGAAACGCAACAACAGCTTCATTTGATTTTGTTTTTTATTTTAAACTAATTTTATATTGCTGTAATGCCATTACGTTAATGATAAGTGGAAACTACTCTGTGTTTTTGTTATGTGTGGGCAAAAAATCTGACATATGTGCATTGCATAGAGTCATATGCAATAAATTACAATGTGTGTTCTAATAAGGATCATTTACCAATTTATAAAGTACATTTTGAAAATTTAAAATATTTCAGGCGGTATTAAACTCTTTTCAACAAGGCTGTAATCTCTGAGAAAAAAAATATATATTTTTTTATTGATGACAAAAATGTAATTTTTTTTATATCTGTAAGCAGAAAACCATCATAATTAATAGAGAAAAGGCTTTCAATCATCTGTCTGCCAAGATACAC
>CAEGAF010019245.1:0-11135 GCA_903067075.1 Micropoecilia bifurca | reverse complement strand
ACAGCCGGAGTCATGGAGCCATAGCTGGGGCCACGACCGGAGTCATGGAGCCATAGCTGGGGCCACGACCGGAGTCATGGAGCCATAGCTGGGGCCACGACCGGAGTCATGGAGCCATAGCTGGGGCCACAGCCGGAGTCATGGAGCCATAGCTGGGGCCACGACCGGAGTCATGGAGCCATAGCTGGGGCCACGACCGGAGTCACGGAGCCATAGCTGGGGCCACGACCGGAGTCATGGAGCCACAGCTGGAGCCACAGCCGGAGTCATGGAGCCACAGCTGGAGCCACAGCCGGGGCCACAGCTGGGTAAGGCGCTGCGCTGGCAGATCGAAGGCCCCTGGATGAACCCTCCCTGCTCCAGCGGTCAGGTGGAGCAGAGTTAACCTGCTGGGTCTCCTGCTCCATCCTCACACCGGTGTTACACCACCATATATTGTGAGCCTAGGAGGCGCTGTTGTAGTTTTACATCACACCTTAACACACCTACAGTCAGAATATGATGGTGCTCATCATATATTATGGCCACGCTGTAACTTGCAGTAAAATACTAAATACTGAAAATACATATGTGACCACTGATATTACACATATAGAACATTGCTTTTTATTAATTGGAGGAAGGAGAAAGTTTGCAGAAACAGTTCTAAATTACAGTTTGGTCACATTTTATGATGAGCACCATCATATTCTGTGACTGTATAATAATACATTATTCTGCATTATATCAGAGGTCAGATATTACTTTTATTCTTCGTTAAGCTTCTTCTTAATTGCGTTTGTTCCCCCCCTTCACAGCTTATGTTTTTCTGTTAGCATGATGTTAAAATGCAACAGCGCCTCCTACAGTGTGGTCACAGAACATTGTGCAACACGGCACTCGCTCTGTGACTGAGCTGATACTTTATAAGAAACATTATAAAACCTATAAATCACTTTAACCCAAAAGCTTCACACGAGGCTGAAACACAAACTGTTGTGATGGTTATTCAAACTCGGAACAAAGAGAACTTTGGCTGTTTGGCATTAATGATCAATGTGGCCCTCAGATAAGGCGGCTGGAGAAGTGATAAGCTATTGATTATAAATCATAGCTGCAGCGTCATTTTCTGGTGGAGACAAAGCGGCTTCAGGTCTGCTATCAGCCATTCGCCCTGCAGGCGTTTCTCCACCCAGGATCCCTGCGGCTCTGCAGCCCAGAACCTGACTGGGCCCCTGACGACACCCTGAGGCCCCCCACCTCCCGATCTGCCCTCCATGCGGTCAGTAGCCGACTGCCGTCGCTCTCTGCACATTAAAACAGACTTATTCTGCCTTTTAGTTCAGGTTTCCATCAATAATTCACTTTCTTCTCCTACTACTCTGTTAAGATTGTTAACTTTATGTTTTCTTTCAGTTTTTTTCCTCTCTGTAGAGAATAAACCTGGACTAATGTTCTGTTTGGCTGTGATAAGTGTCACATAAGCAATAAATCAAATAATCACATGAAAAATTAAAATGAGCCCCGTGATTTTTATTCAATCAATTATCATTAAAGAGATGCTCCCCTTTTTTATTTACATATTTTTACTTGTAAGAATGTTATTCCTCACCTGTTATTTATTTTACATCATGGTAAAAGATACATTACATTAGAGAAAAGAAAAACAATAGAATTGAGGGTTAATGATTGAATATTGTTACTCCTCTTCATTTGACACTCAGTTCTTTTTTTTACTGAAGTCCTGCCACTTCTGCCTGTTCTCCCTGTCTAATGAGTAATAATTGTTTCAAAAAACAATTTTAATTATTGTTGGTTTCGGTTATGTTATTTATTTCAAATATTTAATACGTTTTCCAGTTCCACTGTTAGATTTCTTTAGAATTTATTTTTTTAGATGATCTATTTGCATCATTATTATTATTACTAATTATATTGCTTGAAAATGGCCTCAAATCGTTGTTTATCACAATAATTTCCGGGATGATCCAGTAAATCTCATAACAGGCCCGGCTGTGAAGCCGCCCTGGAGGAGGATCTTAGATTAGATAAAACTAAAACTACTATTTGAACAGAAACTTCTCCTGGTTCAGTTCTTCTGTTTGTGTCTCTGCTCTGTCTTCTAAACCTCCAGTCGGTCAGCCTGGTTCAGCTGGTTCTGGTTCTGCTGGGGGTTTCTTCCTGTTAACAGGAAGTTTTTCCTCCCCACTGTCGCTACATGCATGTTCATTAGGAGGCATTTCTGGAAAGTCAACCCGTGACAGAGTTAAAATGACTTATTTTCCTCTAAACCGTCTTGAGACAACGTTTGCTGTGAATATAGAAATAAACTGTAAACTGCAGAATGAGTGGCTAATGCAGAACGAGCTGAACTGTCTCTTTTGTCTGTAAAACAGTGTGAGGAGTAGCAGGGACATGACTCCACAGCCTGAACCGAGCCCTTTCTCCTCCTCACAAAGCCCGTCACACCTAATGCTCCCCCACTAACGCCACCAGAACAAAGTGCAGCGTTCCACCAGAACTTCTCACGGCCCAAAGTCCTGCAAACGGAAATCTGGACAGTCATGTGAATCCACCTCTCCCTTTTTACTGTATTGTACTTTAATCACAGTTTTGATCCTAACATATCAAGGTCCAAACCAGAACAAGGCTGGACGTTTTCCAGATGCACAGTTTGAAAAAACTCTATCCAACACTTTATATCTGAGCTATTAAATATTTGCTTTCAATGTAATTCAACGGTTTATGTTTGACTCAAGGAAAATTAACCGACAAAGACCCTGAAATGAACCTTTAAAGAACAGGATAAGTGAAAAGATAACAAATATCAGCTTCAATGTAAAGTTTGAATGTTGTTCTACTGGTCTGTCAGATGAAATCCCAGTATAGTACAGTTAGTGGTGACTAGTCAGGATGAAGACCAAATTAATGCTGCATCTGTTCTTTATCAGACTGAATCAACAAGCATCAAACCTCATCTCTGCTGCAGGTCGAAGCCAGGCATCATGGGAAATCAGCTGCTCTGGTCACATTAACCAGTGAGAGCACTTCACTCTACAGCTGCACTCAATATGCATGAACATATTCATACAGACACAAACTTACTCACTCACCGACAAGCCAGTCAACGCCGACCTGGAGTTAATATATCGATATGTGGCAAAACGAAGCTGGAATCAAACCCACAACCTTCAAATTTAGCTAAGGATTAAATGCAATTTTTATGAAATTTTATATTTTCAAAACCAGACAGATCCACATGGATCTAAATGAGTCATTTGTTTGAGTTTTCTAACTCGGTGGTAGGCAGAGAGGAACTGGATCTAGAACTGGATCCAGAGCTGGATCTAGAACTAGATCCAGAGCTGGATCTAGAACTAGATCCAGAGCTGGATCTAGAACTAGATCCAGAGCTGGATCTGGTTGGGTTTAGTCCCAGTACAGAACAAACACTGCAGCTCTCATTTTCCTTCATGATAAATCCATCTCGACAGCTTGCAAATGATGACAAACATGACTATATTTAACTGGGAACCATTTTCACCCATCGCATCTGAAACATCATCAGCTGACCAAACGTGCATAAAAGCTCATATTATTTGAATAAATATAAATGTTTTAAAACGAGATATGATCTATGGTACATGTCAGCCATTTGTTTGCTCTAAGAACAATGCTTGGTGGTGGCAAACCTCCCAAATAAAGGAAATTATTTGAGTATTTCCAGACAGAGAACCAACTCTTTTGCATCAGAAACACAAGATGAGGGATCATCATGAAAACATGACAAAACCATTCATCTTAGATGAACAGGAAGTCAGGACTTTTCATTTCAATGACAGATACTTTCACTGACATGAATACTTGCTTTTGACAAATGAATGATCCATTTGGAGCAGGAAACGCTTCCCTTCCCTGGGTTAGCTAGGCGTTGCAGTTTGAACCGTTTTAAAAATGCAGTAGCTGTTTTGCTGATGTTATTGATGTGAGAAATGCACCAAAGTGACTGAGAGAAACTGTAAAACCACAAATACTCAAAGTCTGCAGAATGTCTGCACTTTAAGTTACATGTTATTGTAGGTAAACGGACCAGAGTTCGATTAAAGTGGACTGAACAGGACTGGTGTGAATGCGACCAAACTCCACTTGCCTAGAAAGTCCAGTTTGTTTGGAGAGGAGTGAATGTGAGATTAAACTTGTTCCCTGAGGAACTAGAGAAGAAAACTAGCCTTTATGGCTAATTGGCATGTTATTGTCCTCTTTGAAATAAGCAAACTACAACTACTCTTTTGCAGACCAAAAAACAGGAACTCTGAACAGAGACCTCCAAACCTCGGTCTGTGTTCGGTTAAACTGAATTCTGGTTCGGTCTGAATGCAGATGGAAACGCCAAGCGGAAAAGAGAGACCGCTCCAAAAGCACGAAACTATAGCATAGGGGATTCTGGGTAAATACAACCAAAGCAAATGCGTTAGCCTAGCGCTAGTAGGAGAAATGGCTCGTGGGTTTTAGCCACAGACAGAAGAAAAATCCTCCATCCGCTAAAATAAGTTGCACTCAGTAGCTTCAGAGGTTGCCTTCAGTGGTTGTTGGTGCAGGAGGGCAACATGTTGCTCAAAGGGTCTGGTTGGTTTGACTCAGAGCAGAGAGAAAGAGAAACGCAGCAGCTGGAGATTTCACAGATGGTGAAGTTCTGGTCCCAACAGAACCGAGTCTACCGGACTGTCAGGTATGAAAACAGCCACATTCCTACAGTGAGATTGTTTCAGGTCCAGATTTACAATATTTCCTCGTTTAGGAGCTAAAGGTTGTCTCTGTCCTGTAAAACATGATAAATATTACATTTGGCTCATATAATAACAGAACTTGCATGTTTGCCAAGAGCCTCTGATCTTCAAAGCAGGCTGATAAACAAAAGCCAAATGTACGGCACAGTAAACATGACTCCTGTAATCTTGTGCAGCTCAACATAATTTTGTAGCATTATGGACCAATTATACTCCTACAAAGCTTTGATTCCTCTGCTGCAGTGGGATTGTGGTGAATAACAGGCTCACTTCCCATGTCTGATACAGGAAGACCTGGCTCTCCAACCGCCAGGAGGCCATTTGCTTTAATGAAACGAGTTTAAACTGATTTGACGCCTTAAATTTTCTTTAATTTTTTCCTCTCAAAACTCTTAAAGAAAAAAAGGAAATTATGATGAGAAACAGACACAGGCAAAGGAAATTTCAAAGGTGTTAAAGCGGCAGATAATGTTGGATTCTGGACATGAAACTGGCTGTTGACTAAATATTTTATTGGAGTAAATTAATTGGATCCTCGTGGATGTAAAAATACCGTTTTGGTTCTGTTAACGATGGAAGGTCTTGGACGGTGAGTCGGCATTATTGAGCCTTCCCATCTAATCTGTTTTACAAAAGCGTTTACTGTGCCTACAGTTATAATTTGTAAAGAAACACTTTCTTATTTCTATTTTTAGGCATTAAAATATAGGGAAAGTCAAACTTTTGTATGGCTGCATCTGGTTGCAAAATTAAGTTTCAAAAAATGGAAGCAAATATTTTCCCATAAAAAAATCTAACAAATATAACTGGTACTTTTTTGTTTTGTTGTGGGAATTTGATACAAATGATCCCATTAAAAAAAACCGTTCATTTGTTATTATACATTTAATTAAAATCAGTTGCTTTAAGTCATCAAAAGATCCAATGAACCGCTAGTGGCTCCGGAGCCTCAGGTTGCAAACCCCTGATCTAGATGATACACAAGCTTCACTTTCTGAGATAAACGACAACAAATATTGCACTTTTACACAATATTCTAATTTTTTGAGACATACTCGTAAAATTAAATAAAACACTCATTAGAGAGCAGCGTGAGACCTGAACGCCTCTGATGAAGAGGAGATGAAGGAACCAGGAGGCTGTTGCAGCTCAGGCAGGGAGTCGCTGCTCCTCCACCAGTTGGAGGGCGAGATGGAGGCCGGCGGGGGATGGAGGGGCTGTTTGTTGTGTAAAGGCTCCAGTCTCACCCCCCCCCCCCCTTAGCTGCCTCACACATGGTTCCTCCAGGAGCCATCATCTGACATCACCCCCCAGCCCCCAGCAGCAGCCGCCTCCTGCCACATGACAAAGCCAGCCGTGAAACCACAGGAAAACGAACTCACATCCTCAGGATGTGCAGATCATCTGATCAGATGCTAACGCTGACATCTCAGACTATTTCCTCAATCATCTGACTAGCAAGGTTTTCACTTTTCAACACCAAACGTCTGATGTTCTTTATATTTTATGGGTTTTTCCTTCCAGCTGCTTCCCCCGAGCAGCAATAAGATCGATCTGAAGAGCTGCAATCAGTTACTTACAAAAATTAAACGGAGATCTTGAAGCATAATCACACTAAACACGACACACAACCTCTGCACTCGCTCCAGCGGTTTCTCATCAAGTCAGGATCAGGTGGGACAGGCGGGGGGACGTCAAGACGCTGGACACATCCAAACAGTCCTCAGGCCTCGGCTCCATCAGTCACCATGAATTGATTCTTGAAATAGTCATCAACTAACTGAGTAATCATTAACCAGAGGATTCAGACTCTTAAAAAGGCCATTTACTGAAAAAACCCTCAGAGAAGAAATTCATGTTTTAGTTTCATCTGGTTCAAATCTGTTAAGCACTGATTCATGTCCAGTTATGAATCAGTTAATCCAAAACATAATATGTTTTCTACATTTTTATTTTATTCAACAGTAAACTAGAAAAAGGTCATTTTATTCAAACTAACAAATTTGTGAGATTTATAAATCATTGTAGATACAAAACATAAAAAATGTCAGCATTTTTCAGACAGTTTCTACATTTTTGGGGTAGATTTACCTATTTGAGAATAAGATTTGCTATCGAGGAAAATGAGGCTGATGTTTGTGGTTCTAGTTACTCCAAAATGCAAAAACCTTGTTACTCTGACAGACAAAGAATGTCAATTTGCATCCACCATGGCTGCAGGCCAGATTTGCTCCATTCTAAAACTAAGCTCAGAAGACCGCCAAAAATCCTTCAGAGGGCTGTAAATGGCCCCCGGGCCGCACTGTGGGCATCCCTGCTACACTATGTTGACGGTCGGTTCAGTTCCACTTCGAGGAAACCGCATCATCAACTTCCTCAAATAAAATCCAGCTTCCTGCTTCAGCTCACATCCCACTGGATGGATGTAGTTTAAAGAAAACGCCCAGCTAACTTGGGGAAGCGGTTATAAACAGGATGCTGCCGTTATTTCAAAGTAAAGTACGTTTTTAAAACTTTAAGTTGTAAAAACTTTATTTAAGTTTTAAAAAACTTAAATAAAGTTTTTTAAAACTTTATTTAAGTTGTAATGTGAATATATTTCTGCTGGCCCTTTGAAGTCCGGCTGGTTCCTGACGTTCCCAAACAGACGTTACCCCACATGAAACCCCCCCGGACCCCAAACCCAGTTCATCTGAATGGGCCACATTGTTGGTGCCAAATCACAGACCTCAAGCAGAAAACCCAGTTTTATTCTGATCCTTCTCATTCTACCACAGATGCAGGATTTCCAGCCAAACAGATTCTGATTTTATCCCATTTTTATTCCAAGTATTAGGGCGGGTAATATCCACACCACAATATATTTCGTTAAATACCGCAGGAACAATATTAGACATTTTCTGTTTCTTCTTTTTAAAATTGGATTTTGCCAAACAAACATGCAACTTCAAAACTGTTTTTCTTACTTTCCTTTATTAAGTGTCACCAAATAAAAATATATTATATAAATTTACACAAAAATCACACAATGTTTAGTGCATCAAAAATTGAAATGGATAAATATAAACTAAACTTGGCCAACAAAAACAATCTGAAATCAGCTACTATAAGTAAATAAAATACCCAAGTACACAAACGAGACAAGCTGCTGTGGTTCAACAGAACATTAGTTTTACTAGAGGTTAAAAAGTGTTTTCTTCTCACTGTGTGCAAAACTAAGAATATTGATTATATATAGAAGGAAATCTTCCTCTCATAAATAAATGCTCAACACCAAAACATGAGTCGCATAAAAACCTGCATAAAGTAAAATCTTGAACATTCCTGATGCTCAGGACCATCATTCATTTTCATTTCCTCCATCTCCATTGAAGTAATAACTGTCAGTCTTGATTTTTAGCTTTCTTGTTTTCATTAAGTTCTTTTTTTTTAAATCCGGCATAATAAAAATCTGTCATGGAAAGTCAACTGACCAAGAGAAAACTTAATCAATTAATCGTTAGTCGATCAATCAGCTTTAGATCAACTCTTGAAATCGATAACTTGCATCCCTGTAAATCACTCAGTGATGAAGAGTTTCTAAAAATAATGAGCTTTTCAATAACACTTTAATTTATTGTACATAAGCAAACGGCAGCAAACCGCTAAGCTAACTGAGCGGGAAAGCTAAGCGTTAGCTTAGCGGCTCCTCCCAGATGTGACCTGGTGAGCATTTAATCACTTCTGGTCTCTGCTTCACATCCAGCTGCAAAGGGACGGGACGCCCCCACTCACCCCCACCCCCCCAGACTGGAGACAGAGAGTGGGAACCATGGGGAGTCACCACAATGGGTCTGGCAGAAAAATAAGAGCATGCACCACTCTGCCCCCCCCCCCCTGCACACACTGGCTATGTGGAACCATCTGATGCATGTACTGCTGTCGATCAGGTCGGGGGGGGGCGGGCGGCATGGTCCTCCATCGCCCCCTAACTTAGCATACAAGTGACAACGTATCACAATAGACTTGCAAAAAACTGTTTGATCTTTAGGGCTCCTTTGGCTCCTGGGTCATTCAAAGCCTCCATGTTTGAACTTCCTCCCTTCCTGCTGCCACTTCAGACCCACAAACCATTTCATGCTCAGGGGGAAAAGTTTGTAATTCAGTTGAACTGTCTAATGTTTGCTTGACTAAACTACATTTCAGTTGATTGTATGTGTGATGGCATTTGGCCCAGTTGGCTCCCTGGTAAAATAACAGACTAAGAATCTCCACTTTTCTTCTCCCAACTAGAGTGAAATGTTTCATAAACAGCAGCTGGTCTCCAGTCCATCGCAGGACATTAGGACCAGTCACTGAACCCAACAGTCCTGCAGGGGAGCTGGAGTACCCTGAGAAAACCCAGGCAGGCCGACTCCCTGCCCAAAGCTCCCAGGCCAGCGTTCGGGTTCGCCACGTTTCCACCATTATGAGCTGCATCAGCCGGCCCAGCAGAGGGAAGGAGGCGCCGGGCCGGAAGGAGGCGCCGGGCCGGAAGGAGGCGCCGGGCTGGAAGGAGGCGCCGGGCCGGAAGGAGGCGCCGGGCTGGAAGGAGGCGCCGGGCTGGAAGGAGGCGCCGAGACGCGAGGGAGCAACACTTCACCTCTTTCTCTCTGCTAATCCACTTGCTGTTTAGACAACAAGGATGTTCTCTCAGGCAGGCTGTTCTTCCCTTTCTGCTACATCTAATAGGACTAAAGCTTCTTTCACAATCATCCTGGTTAAAATGCACACGCACACACCAGGAGCCCCCCCCCCCAGCAGCTTTACCCAGTCAGAGTGAGGAGCCTCCACCCTCCAGGGGGAAGCCAAAGAAAGAGCCACCATCTGGGGTTTAGTCATGGTGATGCCAGGGGCTGCGGCGCCAAGCGGGGAGCGGCAGCCATCGCAGACGTAAACAGACACCCCCATCCAGGTTCTGCTTTAAAATACAGGTCCGAACTTATATCCACTTTGCCAAATATTATCTTTCTGAACAATCCAAATTGCTCTGAGATATGGAAGATATGGGTCTATTATTTTTCTGGCTGCCGTCGCAGAGGAAGAGGTCATCATATTTGAAGGTCCCCGATAGAAAACACCAGTTTGTGGGTCGGCTGCTGATAAGTCCGTCACGACTCCATGCCCACTTCATCTACTCAACATCCTGAACACCGTAAACATTAAGGTTATAGCCGAGCCCAAACGGTCACAAATCCCTGTTTCTCAAACATTACAATGTGTTCAATCTCCAACTCCAGTCCAACTTCTGGATGCATTCCTGCTCTGATACCATTGGATCAAACGAATGTCTACATTCACACACCAGGTTGATGCATATCCAACTTCTCCACTGCAGTCTGAACAGCTCAATTCTGATCCCGTCATCCAAAATAAATCAGCTCTGTTCCACTTCCATATGCATCCATGTATTTTCTTACACCCTTGACCCTCAGTGGGGTCAGGAGGTTCTGCTGCCTCTCCAGCTAACGCTCAGGGCGAGAGGCGGGTCACCTGGGCAGGTCGCCAGGGCAACACAGAGACACACAGGACACACACACTCACACCTAGGGAGAACAGTCATGTTTTGGACTGTGGGAGAAAGCCAGAGTACCTGGAGAAAACCCACCATGGAGACTCCATGCAGAAAGACCCCAGGCCAGGAATCGAACCCACAGCCTTCTTGCTGCAAGGCAACAGGTCTACCTACTGCACCACTGTGCTGCCCCCACTTCTATATGTGGAACTAAGTCATCAGGTGTCTGCAGGCTCGCATTTTATCCAACATGGAGAAGAATCCAGACGGTAAATCTAAACTATGGCTGAAAATAATAATAATAATGAGGCGATGAAAGCAGTCAGAGTCAGTAACAGAGCGGCCATCTTTACCGCCGTAAACAGAGCGGCCATCTTTACCGCGGAGGCCCCTGGCCCCGGGACGGAGGCCCCTGGCACCGGGACGGAGGGCCCCTGTGCCCCGGGACGGAGGGCTTCGGCACCGGGACGGAGGCCCCTGGCACCGGGACGGAGGGCCCCTGTGCCCCGGGACGGAGGGCTCCGGCACCGGGACGGAGGGCTCCGGCACCGGGACGGAGGGCTCCGGCACCGGGACGGAGGTCCCTGGCACCGGGACGGAGGGCCCTGGCACCGGGACGGAGGGCCCCTGTGCCCCGGGACGGAGGGCTCCGGCACCGGGACGGAGGGCCCCTGTGCCCCGGGACGGAGGGCTCCGGCACCGGGACGGAGGGCCCTGGCACCGGGACGGAGGGCTCCTGTGCCCCGGGACGGAGGGCTCCGGCACCGGGACGGAGGCCCCTGGCACCGGGACGGAGGGCCCCTGTGCCCCGGGACGGAGGGCTCCGGCACCGGGAC